>JAOPJI010065596.1:0-11270 GCA_027122695.1 Merluccius productus | reverse complement strand
GTGTGTGTGTGTGTGTGTGTGTGTGTGTGTGTGTGTGTGTGTGTGTGTGTGTGTGTGTGCGTGCGTGCGTGCGTGCGCGCGTGTGTGCATGCGTGCGTGCGCGCGTGTGTGCATGCGTGCGTGCGTGCGTGCATGCGTGCGTTAGCTGCGTTTAAAATTAATTAGCTCTTTAAAACATCTTCATCTTGGAGGGTTTAATGAGTGATCTTGTTAACTAATTAGCATCTAAAGCAAGATAGTTAGCTAGCTTCTTCAGCTAGTTAGTTAGCAACTTAAGCTAGTTGCTTCTTAAGAGAGTTATATAGCGTCCTAAGTAACTAGTTAGTAAGCATCTTAAGCTAGTTAGCTATCTAAAAGTCTTCCTCTCCTCTAGGATTCCAGGTGACACCAGTAAGCAGTGCTCTAAAGAGGACGGAGGTGGTTGGTGGTACAACCGATGCCACTCGGCCAATCCCAATGGTCGATACTACATTGGCGGGGCTTACACGAACAGCATGGCCAAGCATGGCACAGACGACGGCATGGTGTGGATGAACTGGAAGGGGAGCTGGTATTCCCTGAAGGCCATCAGCATGAAAATAAAACCTTCCTTCACCTCCTAATAGAGACACACACACCCTGACACACACCCTGACACACACTCTTATGCTGTGATCTGGACTGCTTTAGCTGTCCAAAAACACCAAATTATTGTATTGCTTATTTTTTAAGAAACAGGGGCTTGTTGAACTTAATGGAATGTTGGAAGTTGAATATAAAAGCAGAATTTACAACAGAGAATGTTTACACAAGGGAATGTTGTAACAGAATGTTTCAAAAGAATGTAACAACAGAATGTTTTAACAGAATGTTACCATGGAATGTTACAACAGAGTGTTACAACAGAGTGTTACAACAGAATGTTACAACAGAGTGTTACAACAGAATGTTACAACAGAATGTTTTAACAGAATGTTACCATGGAATGTTACAACAGAGTGTTACAACAGAATGTTACAACAGAGTGTTACAACAGAATGTTACAACAGAATTTTACAACAGAATGTTGCAACAATTAACCTGTATCATGTGATGTCAGATGTCAATTGTTCAGCTTGGTGTGTGATGTCAGTGTTTCAGTGAGGTCATAGCACTAGGTGTGTGATGTCAGTGTTTCAGTAAGGTCATAGCACTAGGTGTGTGATGTCAGTGTTTCAGTGAGGTCATAGCACTAGGAGTGTGATGTTGTCAGTGTTTGGTGTGTAGCAGTGCCATCTGGTCTCCAGTGTCTTAATAAAAACACACTGACTTCTAATATCTTGTGCTGTTGTCAATACTTAAAACAACCCTCACTCTGAAAGGTGATCTGGCTGGACCTGCCTTGCCTCCTTATGACCACACCAGCACCATATGAACAAGACACAGGCTCAGCTTCTACACAGCTCTATGACTTGTTTCAAATCTGACACTAAAAACAATGTTGACTGGAATCAAAAGAACACAAGATGAGAAGAAATAAGAAGAGATGACCTCCTGGTTTCACATGCTCTCCAGACTCTGACAGCCTTCAGACTGTGACAGTCTCCAGATTCTGACAGCCTTCAAACTCTGACAGCCTCCAGACTGTGACAGCCTCCAGACTCTGACAGCCCCCGGACTCTGACAGCCCCCGAACTCTGACAGCCCCCAGACTCTGACAGCCTCCAGACTCTGACAGCCCCAGACTCTGACAGCCCCCGGACTCTGACAGCCCCCAGACTCTGACAGCCTCCAGAGTCTGACAGCCCCCAGACTCTGACAGCCTCCAGACTCTGACAGCCTCCAGACACGGACAGCCCCCAGACTGGCAGCCTCCAGACACTGACAGACCCCAGACTCTGACAGCCTTCAGACTCTGACAGCCTCCAGACTCTGACAGCCTCCAGACTCTGACAGCCTCCAGACTGTGACAGCCTCCGGACTTTAACAGCCTTCAGACTCTGACAGCCCCCAGACTCTGACAACCTTTAGACTCTGACAGCCCCCAGACTCTGACAGCCTCCAGACTCTGACAGCCCCCAGACTCTGACAGCCTCCAGACTCTGACAGCCTCCAGACTCTGACAGCCTCCAGACTCTGACAGCCCCCAGACTCTGACAGCCTCCAGACTTTAACAGCCTTCAGACTCTGACCGCCCCCAGACTCTGACAACCTTCAGACTCTGACAGCCTCCAGCCTCTGACTGCCCCCAGACTCTGACAGCATTCAGACTGGCAGCCTCCAGACTCTGACAGTTTCCAGACTCTGATACACGCCCAGGGGAGATGGACTGGACAAGACTCTGACTCCACCATCATGCTGTATAAACATTCTACTGTAAAGCCGAGCATGTTCAGCCTGTGTAATAATGTTTCATTGTTCTCTAATGTAACAGCTAACACTCCTGATGTTGTTGCTGTTAATGAAAATCACAGAGAGGTGTTCATTCTGGAGGTCGGCTGTACCTTTGATTACAGCCTAGAGGAGGCCTTTCTAACCAAAGTCCTGAAATATCAGCAGCTGAAGCAGACCATCTCTCAGCTAGGCTACAAATGTAAACTTCTAATTTTTATATTTGGTAGTCTGGGGAATGTGCACAAGCTGGTTGTGAGGGGCCTTCAGATGGCCGGCCTCTCCAAAAGAAGAGCTAAACAGTTAGCCAGGTACTGCTCAGTATCGGCTATTATTGGAAGCCGCTCAGTCTGGAGGAGACGATGTTTTCTGTATCCTTGAAGGATGTCTGCTTTCTATTTGAGAAACCCTATATATATATACCTGTATACATCATATATATGTTACTGTGTTCAGCCGCCCAGGCACTGTGTAACTGACCGACTCCTACTGTCAACTGCACTGGCAGTATTTATGTCCCTTGTGCAAGAACCATTGTACTTTTCTTTATGTGGGCATGAATAAATATTTCAAATGTGTGTGTGTGTGTGTGTGTGTGTGTATGTGTGTGTGTGTGTATGTGTGTGTGTGTGTGTGTATGTCTTGCCTACCTTCCTGTAGACTAGCATATTGGGAGAATCATCCACTACTCCATTGGTGCTGCTCGTGTTAGTCTGGGCCATGGTCATAAACTGGAATTAGCTGGACTCCTGAGAGGGACAAACACAGATTTAACATTTTGCAGAGGTTCACATAGTCTGGTCCGGTCCAAAAAATCTAGTTATAGAGTAAATGTGTTCAATTTGCTCCAAATAATGTTATCCGTTTATGTTAGTGTTGTATCTAAGGATGAGGACACCCGATATTCATTTAGGCTTAAACACATGCCATCTTTATTTCTTCTCACAATATTCTCCTAACACGGGCTCAAAAAAGCCCCAAAAGCTCACAGCCGGTATTGCAGCGTGTGAAAGGTGGTAACTAAGTCCTGAAAGAGCCCAGGGCAAGTACAGGCCCGAGCGGGGCAAGGCTCAAAAGCTGCCGGAGCTGGAGCCAGAGCAATCAGAATGGCTGATGGGTGGATGAGCAGGCAAACAGCAGGAGGGACAAGCGCTCTGACTGCCGGGGTGTCTTGTGTGACCACAGGAGCAGCGGGCAGGTGGGAAGAAGCATCCACCTTAAGCAGGCGGCTGGCATGCCACCGAGACCCGTCTTTCAGCTAGTAGGAAGTCGAGCCCAGCTGGAGGTTGTACTGGCTGACGGAAGACCAGAATGAGCTCAGTTTATTGGTTTGTTGGGGTTAATGAGCTGTGACCCAGTCTGACACTCCGATAACTAGTGGCTTGGTTCTGCTTTTCCTGTCGATCATTGGTTTCATGTGGAGCTGGTGTTTGTAAACACAGGTCCAACTGGTGGCTGGTGAGCCAGGGCCATGGATGGTGGGAGTCTTGTCAGGGGAAGAACCAGTCTGCAGCAAAGCAAGCCCATGGGTGCAAATCCCGTCCACTTGGAAAATAGGTCGTAGACCACAACAAGGAACCTAAGGTGTTGAGGCACATTATGTAGTTCAACGTTTTCCACATCATTAGATTCTCTTTGTGGCGGTAGCTTACTAGGGGGTGCGCACAGGATATTCAATATTCATCTGGATTGAGGGAGCAACATTCAGCATCAGAGTTAAAGAATTAAAGTGGCTAAAGTGGTTAATTTTCTTAGTCAACTCTTAGTCATTATTTGAAGCCGATACTTGACTAATCGTCGCACTTTTGATGTCATTTTTATGAATTTTTTGGGGCATCAGAAAATGGTTTGAGTTCCAAGGCGAGGGAGAGAGGGGTATAAAAGTATGTATAAAATACAGGTTAAACTGACTTTCCATATGTGTACAAACTACCGGTTGGTGGAAACTATCGCAGACTAATAAAAGCGCCTACAAAACAAGTGCATGAGTACCCGTTGCTATGCTGCTATGAGTTAAATCAGGGCTTATGCGACCACGGATGTACTCGGTTGCAATGCTTGTTGCATTTTATTTTTATTTTTAACTTTTTGTGCGACTAAGTCACTAATGAAAACTTGGTTGACTAAGCCTCTTCTGATCGACTAATGGTTAGTCCACTATTAGGGGGAAACCCTATAACTCCTTTTTTTTTTTTATATATATAAGTAGCTAAGAATTAGACTAACGTTGCTTGTGTTGGGAAATACTACCAAATGTATCCTGATTAAAATTGAGCTACTAATTGAGCTACTAACAATATTTTCACCATGTTAACACCATTTTATTTGAAATACTCGTTTGACAATGAAATACATTTTCCACTAGGCAGTGATGTTGCCTCACAAGTTATTATCAATATCTACTTTATTATAAAAACGTATTTGTTGTAAATCAGTGTCTTATTTCCCTTATTAGCTTGTAAGATGAATGAACCATGTTTCAGTCCCTCCTACAGGCATTGTACACCATCCAGGCCTAGAGCCTAACATTTGGATCCCTATACCCTGCAGAATATCAACAACATTTACAGAGCTGACTACGGATCTTTGAGGCATAGAACAGAAGACTACGTTTTTATTACATGTAATGAGATACAACCGTCTCTGCTATTACTTTCTATTAGAATAAACTGATATCTTTAGAGATGTTTCCTGTCTTGTCTTTAACCATCAAACCTCCGTGAAGAACTCCTAGAGTTCTCCACAATCGTCTCGCAGATAACATTGTGGATTGCGGCCTTAACATTACAGCTTGTAATCATAATTCCACCTCCACACTTGAACACTATTCAACATCTTGTGATAAACCATTGCCATATTTCAACATCATTTTAGGTAAAAGAGGGCCTACAGCTTTTTATCAAATCTATCACTATAACGTTAACTACTCACACTGGGTGTACAGCTTAGCTATATCAACAACTCCGCACATTTGGTCGTAGCTACCTTGTTTGTTTTAAACATACCAAATCCACAATTAATAAAGCATACTTTATATATAAAGTTATCCTGAACCTGATTGGACCAACAAACTGGTAACTGCCCCGTCTTTCAGAAGTAACCATTTCAAAAATCCAGCAACAAGCGGGCGCCATCTTTGGAAAACAGTCACGACCAGTCGAGCGACGAACGCAGCCGGGAAAAGCACAAACACAAACCATTTTCTTCTCTTCTCTATGCACACGCACTGTTCGCACTTCGCACACCTTCTACTAGATTGCACACCTTCTGATTCATGGACATCTCATGTGTACGCCTCTTCCGGCTTGTTACGTTGCACGGCGTTTGTCGCTCAAACACCAGCTGATCCCAGAGAACGGTCCAACTCAGTGGACATGTGTTATGATCATATCGTCTCATTTTGCATAGGAATGTTCCTTTAATGACACCCAGTTGCTCATCTGCTAAATTCAATTCGGTACACTAAATATAGACAGTAAAAATGATAATAGAACAAATGGTTGTAAAAATGTGTCAACAGGGGTTGGGAGCATATCTAAAGTGCTGCCATTCCCAGGTCTTCCTCACGTGACTCCAGAAGATCATTCTTAATGATCCCCTCCAGAATGAATGTGGCTGTAGTTAACAGCGGCGTGAGGCCTGGGTGTACGGGGCTACAGCCCCGAATGTTTTATGTATAGCCCCGGATCTCAAAAAAAAGGAATAATAAAAAAATAGCCTTGGGTCTAGGGCTGACCATCCTCATCGCGATATGAACAATCGTATTTTCATCCTCATCGCAATATGAACATGCACGATTAAGACATCGCTGCCAACACAATGGGCATCTATTGACTATGACTATCATTAATATGCTGTTTTCTGGACATATACAGTATTCTTATTATTAAGCTGTGCATTATGACATTACATAACACTGTCAGCTGCTGTTTTACTGAGAAGACTACCGGTACTTTTCTCTGACTATTTTTTATGTCAATTTAACTTATTTTGAATACCTTTTTTTAGGTATATATTCTAATAATGTTAAATACATTAGAACTGTACGCACTTCAATATTTGTTTATTTATCGCAAGTCATATCGCCATCGCAATATTCAACAACGTTATCGCATATTGCATGTTTTCCTCATATTGCGCAACCCTAGATCTATTCATCCGTCATTCCGATTGAGCATTAAAGGCCTCGAAAATAATCGAAATAAATATCGCTGATCAAAAACGCATGTACATTTTGGTTCCTCTGTGTTCCATTAAAGCAGCAGATCCACATCACACTATTTGGCATTCACGCATTTTTTTGTGAGTGCGAGAGAGAAAGAGTGTGAGCGCACCGGTTACAGGGCTTGTCATTGCACTACACTGCATGAACTGTTTCTGAAGAAATTGTGTGTGTGTGTGTGTGTGTGTGTGTGTGTGTGTGTGTGTGTGTGTGTGTGTGTGTGTGTGTGTGTGTGTGTGTGATATTCCAATAAACTAATGTTAACATTAACATTATAGCACGTGAAGTATTTTGTTCTACTCAAGATTCATAGTGTTTATTATCATATGCACAGTAGAAAAAATGTTTCCCTGTACAATGAAATTCTTGCTTTGCTGCCCCCAGAATGCCATGTGATAATAAAAAAAGCAACAATAATAATAATAAACCAGTGCAAATGTAAGCAGTGCAATTATGCGTGTGCAAACTGAAAATGTAACAGTCGGGTTCAGTTATATGAGGTAGTCCAGTTATGAGGTAGTTCAGTTATATGAGGTAGTCCAGTTATGAGGTAGTTCAGTTATATGAGGTAGTCCAGTTGTATGAGGTAGTCCAGTTATATGAGGTAGTCCAGTTATATGAGGTAGTACAGTTATGATGTAGTACAGTTATATGAGGTAGTCCAGTTATATGAGGTAGTACAGTTATATGAGGTAGTACAGTTATATGGGGTAGTCCAGTTATATGGGGTAGTCCAGTTATATAAGGTAGTCCAGTTATATGAGGTAGTCCAGTTATATGAGGTAGTACAGTTATATGAGGTAGTACAGTTATATGAGGTAGTACAGTTGTATGAGGTAGTCCAGTTGTATGAGGTAGTCCAGTTATATGGGGTAGTCCAGTTATATGAGGTAGTACAGTTATATGAGGTAGTCCATGATTATAATCTCCTATGCGTTTTTTACCACCACCACTCCCTGCAGGTGTTTGCGGTCCATAGCAGTAGTGCTGCCGTACCACACAGTGATGTTAGGATGCTCTCAACAATGCAGTTGTAGAAGATGTTGAGGATCTTCGGCGACATGCCAAACTTCCTCAGCCTCCTCAGAAAGTTCAGTGGCTGATGAGGTCCCCTCTTCTTCCTCATGTCCACTATGATCTCCTTTGTCTTGTCCGTGTTGAGGGTGAGGTTGTTTTCCTCACACCATGATACCAGACTGGCCACCTCCCTCCTGTAAGCCGCTTCATCCCCGTCAGTGATGCATCTTATCACTGCGGTGTCGTCCGCAAACTTTAGAATGACGTTGTCCTTGTGGGAGGCAACACAGTCGTGGGTGAACAGGGTGTAGAGGATGGGGCTGAGGACACATCCCTGTGGAGTGCCAACATTTGTAATAATGCTGACTGAAGTCCTATTACCAATCCTGAAAGACTGGGGCCTGCCAGTCCAAAAGTCTAGGAGCCAGTCACAGCGGGTGGGGTGCAGGCCAAGTGTGGACATTTTGTGGGTGAGTCTGTGGGGGATGACCATATTAAAAGCAGATCTGTAGTCTACAAAGAGCGTCCTGATGTAGGAGTCTTTGTTTTCCAGGTGGGAGAGGGAATAATGAAGGACAGCAGCGAAAGCGTCTGAGGTGGACCTGTTGGGCCGGAAGGCATACTGCAGGGGGTCTAGGGGGTCCGGTATGCTGCTCTTAATGTGTGCCAGTACCACTCTCTCAATACACTTCATGATGATTGGAATGAGTGCTACTGGCCTGTAGTCATTCAGGTAGGCAGGTTGGCTGTTCTTGGGAAGGGGGTCGATGGTTGTGGTCTTGAAGCAGGAGGGAACAGTGCTGTGACTGAGGGAAAGGTTGAAGATGGAGGTGAGAACATCAGCCAGCTCGTTGGCACATGCTCTGAGAGCCCACCCAGGGATGTGGTCTGGTCCTGCTGCCTTGCGGGGGGGGGGGAGGGTTGATCGTCCTCAGGGCTTTGTTTACCTGGCCTGATGAGATGGTTAGTGGAGGGGAGGGGGGGGGCAGTCGGTGGTCCCGGTGTGTGTGTGCCTCCTCTCTGTGCTGTGGCTGGAGGTCTCAAAGCGGGTGTAGAAGATATTTAGGTCATCCGGCAGGCTGTCTGTGGAGCTGATGGTGGTGGTCCTGTAGTCTGTGATGTGCTGCAGGCCTTGCCACATCCGCCCGGAGTCAGCAGTAGAAGAGAAGCCGTCCAGCTTCCCTATGTACTGAATCTTGGCCGCTGTAATGGCTTTTTTCAGTCCATACAGCTTTGTACTCTCTCATGTCTCATTGCCTGATCTAAATGCAAGAGAGCGTATTTATCCAGGGCTTCTGGTTGGGAAACTTCCTGACTTGTATGGTTGGCACGATGTTGTTGACACAAGTGCTAATGTCCCCACTCCCCCAGTCCCATACTCAGCAGAGCCCTGTATGCTGACAGGAAGAGTCCTCCAGCGTGGCTGCAGCTTTAAACACATCCCAGTCTGTCCTGCAGGGTGCTCTCAATACAAATTACCAACAACTCATATCTTTAACCTCACACTTCATAATTCATCTGGAGAGTCAACAACTGTTTTGAGGCCTACACAATTTAATGATTAAGACCTGTACTTTGAATGTAAATGAGTTCATAAATGAAGCATAAAAATAGAGCTTGTTTATCCCCAAAAGAATCCGGGGAGGATCCCCCCGGACCCCCTGCAGGATACCTCCGGACCCCTGCAGGATCCTCCCCGACCCCTGCAGAGGTCCTAGAAACTACCTAGAAACCTCCTGGACTGTTGTGACTATCGGCTCACAGTCACAACTCCACCATCACGAGTCCCACACCGGGTGGGGGACGGAGCGGACCTGGTGGAGGGTGGGTGCAGCCAAGTAACGTGGCAGGCGTCATTTGTCGTTTACACAGTGGATTCAAAACAACACATTCGACACAAGGATATCTTTCTAACTTGACCTCGGTCACCCGGTTCAGCGCAGAGGACGGCTCTGGACGTGTTGTTCGCTGCTACCAAACCACAAGTCTGCTGTGATTTTTAAAATGATGAGCATTTCCCTGAACGTCGATCTAAACGAGTCCTTAAGTGATTCACTCGGAGGTTTGTTGTGCTTACTTACTCGAGTCGTCCTGTGCCCGAAGAGGAGGAGATCTCCCAGATGATGACGTCACCGTCCGCCACCGGCCTTCAACCGTAGGGGAGCTGGTGATGTTGAGAAACCGGTGCTGTTCGCTTCGTCGGTCGGTCCCCCTCAGCGGCCACACTGTCATCTCTTCCTCTTCGGTCAGAGAGGCGACGGGAAAGCGCGAGAGCGTGTGCGGAGCACCGCGCGCCGCGGGCGATCCGAGTCAAGGCGTCGCGAGCGCGCATAATTCGCGGGGCCAATCAGGGCCGAGGGATCGTCGCCGGCGCCGGTGTAACGGTGTGGCCGCCGCAGCGCACCGGTGGAAGAGGCAAACATGGTGACAGCAAACAGTCAAATCCTTCACATGGCGCTGTCGTCCTCACAGAGCCGTTCCCAGGACGTAGCCTAACGTTAGTTCACAAGCCTTCTCTAAACGGCAACCTTTAGGAAGCAGATATAGGCCTAATTGTATAGAATATATTTATCTATATTTTAATATTTATTCTGCCTGCATTCAGTCATCTCCGCCCCCATGTTCATCGCAATATCACCTCCTCATCACTACCTTATCTTTTCTAATTTCCTTTGAGCAATTCATCTTTGTTTTCCCTCCATGTGTAACGCCTTTCCCACGGTCTCTCATTTCCTCCGGGTTTTATCCAACAGGCCTGTCTCTGTAGCCCTTCAAAGTAAAAGTATGTTTTGCTGTTAAACAGGCCGACCAAGCAGTAATATTTCCTACATAGAGGCTCGAACCATATGCTGTATAACAGATACGAATACAAGTCATCCACAATGTTGAGTGACTCTTGACTATGCAAATTAAATTGGGCATGGCGGACTATAAACAGGCATAGATTGTATAGCCTCGTTTAGATTACAAAAAGCTGTAGTTAAATTATTGGTCAACATACATCTACGATCAACATATTAACTTCTAATATTTTGCGGTACATTTTGCATCAAAAATAATACTTAGCGCACATCTAGTTATTTGCCTTTTCTTAAAGGTCCCTAAAGGCTACTTTGGCTGTGAATGCGAGTTGCATTGCATTAATTATACCATATACCATTAAACTATTAAACCTCGACCCATTTCTGCAAGACAAATTGGCATCTACTGCCCTCTTGTGTCAGGAGAGCAAAACATGTGATTTACACAGATGGAGGTAATGGTAATGTGGGGGCGATTTGGTATGGAAGCAAATGTACCATAATTCAAATTAAAGTGGATTGACAGAAATGCTTTTTCATTTTCAGAATATAGCTGCATTTTTTGACACATAAATAAAATGAATAATAAATCATCCAAACTGCATTTTCATTTTCTTCTTCAATATTGCTCATTTTGTAACTTAATTAAAATGAAAAAGAAAAGGACATTTAAGATTTAATTTTCAAAAGATGCCCCGGCAAATAGTTACCAAAATTCAATTTGAAATGTCAAATTTGAAAATTAAAATGCATTAACAGAAAGGCATTTTCATTTCATGGTCATTGCTGCATTATTTGACTCATAAATAAAATGAATAATAAATCATCCAAACTGCATTTTCATTTTCTTCTTCAATATTGCTCATTTTGTAACTTAATTA
>JAOPJI010065568.1:0-11275 GCA_027122695.1 Merluccius productus | reverse complement strand
AGATTTTAACAGGGGGTGCGAAATCCGCTCTTTAGGCCGTAGGGGGTGCGAGACCCAATTTGAATCGGGAAGCGCTGATTTAAACGATTTATCTCTTTAACAACACGTGCATCCAAATTCACACTCAAGGGGATTAAAACATAAGCTCAGGGCTCTAAGCTAATAGACCACAACAAATCCCTTTGATCAAATTATCTTTAGTAAGAGGACGGGAGAACAACGCTCAGCACTTAATTACACTATAGTGAATAATTGTATATTAGTTGAGAAGCTAATTAGATACCAATGACCACGTTTATGTCAATTGGTGGTAGGTTGACTCTGCGCATAATATTATTGTCAGATTAATAGCACTCACTATACAAGCAAGCACACTGTGCGTCAGCTAAGTGGATATAAGTTTCGATTCATCCAAATAATACCACTTTAGCGTGTACTTAAAAAGCTATAAATTGAGAAGCATCAGCGAAAAATAGGAGGTTAGACGATGGGTCCTGAGTTTTTCACTGGCTATATCGGAGGTAACTTCTTTAATCACAATCTAATCCAGTAAAAGCTACGACTTTGGCTAAACTTCTTAAGGTTTAATTTAAATTTGGAATTTTTTGATGTAGGCTTGGCCGGAGTGGTCATAGGTCATCCTTTCGACACTATCAAGGTATATATACAGATGAAAAAGTGCCATTTGGGTGCGTTTGGGACGTTCAAAGCAATCCTAAAGCATGAAGGAGTAATTGTGGTGTTCTACTTTGGTGTGACTGATAGAATTGTAGACTGAGGGACTGTTTAAAGGTATGACGTCGCCGCTGTTTGGGACCGCCTTCTTGTGTAGTATACTATTCGGTGTGAATGGATTGTGCACTAAGACGCTTCCTGAACATGTACGCAACACCATCGAAGGGCAATTTGTTGCTGGAAGTGCAGCAGGACTATCGCAGAGTTTTGTGACATGCCCGATGGAGTTGGTAAAAATCCAAATGCAGCTCAAAGATAAACACAAACACAAAACCACTCTCACAACACAAACCTATGAAATACTGCGAGAAAATAACGGAGTGAGAACGCTTTTCAGAGGCATGACCATCACTCTCTTGCGCGACATCCCAGGGTTCGGGGTGTACTTCGCCACCAACCAGTACATCATCAACAAGTACAAGATGTCAGGAATACGTAAGACTTTCAATTTTTACGTCTCCCACTCATGGCAATGCGGTCTATTGTTATTGTAGAGAGAAACATCTACAACGACATGGGTTGCTCGTTTGTAGCTGGAGGATTGGCTGGAGTGGCCTCTTGGGTTCCGAGTTATCCGCTGGACGTCATCAAAACACGCATGCAAAGTTGCGTAGACCCAAACGCCGACACTAGACTCTGGCCATTTTTAAGGAGACTGGTCGAGAGTGAAGGTGCGGGAGTGCTGACCAGGGGCATGACAACCCAGCTTGTGAGAGCGTTTCCCGTCAACGCGTTCACCTTCCTAGGAGCCGCGCTGACTGCTTACTGGCTTGGGTGTCCGTCTCCATTCCTTTTGTAACGTTGAACATTCTTCATATGTAGAGTTGATAGTGAGATTCCAAGTTGTTTTCATGGTTGCCGATTGACAACATAAAGAGAAAATGAACGGATGCTTTACAGCTGTGTGTATTATGCTTAATTAGGTACATTTAAAAATTTAAATTTCAAGTGTTGTTTGTGGATTACATATTTGTCCATCAACTCATGCTTTTTCTGATAATTTCATTTGAGTGGTGACAACTCTATCTAGTACAGCTAAAGTAGTGTTACTTTGTCAGTCTTTCAAATAAAAAAACTCTTAAAATTTAACAAAAGGTTGATGTTTTGAGCAATTTACAGCGTCGACATGTTTCTATTGTTGTCGTGAGTATTTTCACCTCCTCAATGAGTCTATGGAAACTAAAACTTGAACATCAACGTGAAAATACTTCAGCCTTTGAATTATCTGTTACAATATCAAAATGATACACAAATTAGAGCAATGTACGCACTTTTGGTCAGTTAATAAGTTTGGTTTTTAATCCGCGATATGCTCCGAGATCGAGGACTGTGTGAATTTGGAGTTGAATTTTTTAAAGCAAGTTGTGTGACTCGCAATTTTACATTCCGTTCGAACAACTTTGTGAGCTTTAGCAATGATGTCCGACTTTGTTTCCGGCTACATAGGAGGTACTGCACATTTGACAGTGCGATTGGCGCTATTTGTGTGTGTGTATCGTTGAATCTTAAATGTAACGTTGATAAATATAGGTTTGGCTGGAGTTGTGGTGGGCCATCCTTTCGACACCGTCAAAGTGTATATACAAATGAACAAGTGTAAAGCAGGTGCTATGGGGACGTTAAAGTCGATTATTAGACGAGAAGGCGTAATTTACATTTACAACTCGATTGCTCTTCTATTATTTAACTAAAGTTGAATAACTAAGTGCACACGACAATTTGGCGTAAACTGTATTGACACCTAGGTTCAAGGACTGTATAAAGGCGTGAGTTCACCGCTATTTGGCACAGCGTTTCTCTGTAGCATACTGTTTGGCGTTAATGGAGTGTGCACGAAAACACTGCCTTCCAATGTGCGAACTACAGTCGAAGGCCAGTTGTTAGCAGGGAGTATAGCAGGATTCGCGCAAAGTTTGGTCACTTGTCCGATGGAGTTGGTTAAAATCCGAATGCAACTCAAAACTTCCCAATTGAAGAAACCCACCCTCACCCAACAAACTATTGAGATTTTGCGTGGGAAAGGTGGCTGTAGGGCTCTTTTCAAAGGTATGACTGTGACCTTGCTGCGAGACGTGCCCGGTTTCGGGGTGTGTTTCGCGACCAACCAGTTCATCATCAACAGATACAAAAATTCATCAATAGGTAATGCCAGTTGGTAGGCTGTTTGACCGCAAATTGAACTTTTACTCATAGAACGAAACCTCTGCAACGATTTGATTTGCTCATTTGTAGCCGGAGGGTCAGCGGGGGTGATCTCATGGATTCCATGCTATCCGCTTGATGTGGTCAAAACTCGCATACAAAGTTGTGTAGATCCAGCGGTGGACACCACACTAATACCCTTTGTCAAGCGAATGCTGAACAGCGAAGGTGTTGGTGTATTGACTCGAGGCTTGGGGATCCAACTGATACGCGCGTTTCCTGTCGACGCCTTTATGTTTTGTGCCGCTGCTATGACGGCGTACGCGCTTGGTCACCCATCGCCCTATCTTGTATGAAACGCCTGCGTTTAGTTATTAGCTAATTTATTATTTGACCTCTCTAATAAACCTATATCTAATTGTGTTTGTCACGCATGCCCAATGGAAATTTGCACTAAAAACTATCCATAAAATAATACACCTATCTAACATCTATTTGTTTGACGACTGAAATAAATTTGCCAGGGTTTCGTCTCTAAAATAGCAACTTAAACAAATCGGTCGAGTGGTCGTACCTTATTTGCTCTAGTAGGATATTGGAGTAAGGTGTGGGTGTGGCAAAGTTTCTGATTTTGGAGTGCACTCGATAACTAAAAGGTTTTATTCAATAACACAAGAGTCAATTGAAAACAACCGAATTTACTCAATGAGACGATCCTTGTGCGACCGCAAATTCTCACTGGACAGCAGCGAATCAGTCGTGGTGGACTTTTGATTACTTTTGGCGCTGTTGTACTTGCTCTACAGATGGCCAAATCGAAAAAACTACGACTCCAAACTCACAATAATATCTCCGGCTATATTTTGGAAAAAGTCGTGGTCATCGTAGACTTTGCAGGTGTCCTCTATCGAGCTGAATTCAACCTAGCAATCGCGTGCAATCAATCTCTAGGCGTTTAACCAACACCACGTACATTTTTGGGAGTCAAAGGGTTTTTTATTATTCGCGAATGGTTGACAAACTCATCAATCTTCTTCCTGTCATTTTCAATCTGATTGATTGTGTTCAATTGGAAGCCGACAAACAACTACAAGGCACACTGAACAACTTCCAATAGGGTGGTCGTTACGTCGCCTGCATTGTTTTCAGAATGCTGATTCAGGTGGTTCATCAACTTGCTAAAATAGTCCAAGTGTTCTTCAAAGGTTTGTTGGTGTAGTGTCTCGAGACTGTTGTCCAAATGCTAAACAACGAGAAATAACACTTTGTGTAACACTATTTAGTTAGTTTTAGAAATAACTGACTAGTGAAAATCAAACAGCCAACAACTAGCGCACACGTACAACTATAGAAAACTATTCAAATAGATTACACTGAGATCAAACTCCACGTCATTCGAATACACTCTAGCAAGACTATGCCACGCATCTTGCTGCACCACTTTCAAGTGGTCGGCAAGGTCGCATTGTGGAACTTGGTTACACAGGCTTTGAATGTTCTGGAGGGATTCCCAACATTTCAGCGACTTTATCCACGCATCTACCAAATTGCTAAACACTTTCCAACCAATTGGAGCTACTGATCAGCGTCTTATTTGGCTTATTTTGAAGCAGCAACTGCTCTGCAAACTCCATGTGCAGCACTCTCAACTTAGGCGTGCGCATACAAATAAAAGGTTTCCATGATTGAATTGAAAATTCAATAACTGGATAAGGTGACAGTGTGATTTTTAAATGCGCCGCTACATATTCCAAAACCAACTAATATATATGATCGTGTGTTGTCCGAATCGCACCGATAAACAAAAACGAACCCAATTTGATGTACAAACTTAAGAGCAAAATTCTCGCCCACGGCAGTGATGTGAGGACAATGAGTGTGGTAAATTCCGACCAGATTCTCACCGGCTCGAGAGATTCGTCGTGCAAGCTTTTCAAACGCGAGGACCCCTTCAATGAGTTTGTTGCGGCCCACATTGCCACCACAGATCAAAAATATGTCAACAGTTGCAAACACTTCATCGTTGATGATGGAAATTATTATGTAGTTGGCACCGGACTTTGCGTGCTGTATGTGTACGGCGATAATTTCGAACTACATTACACCTTGGAAGGTCATTCCAAAAATGTGGCTTCCATCGACTTTTGCTACCGTAGAAATCACATCGCCAGTGGTTCTTGGGATACCACTATCAATATTTGGGACATGAATCTGTCTGGAAAACTCGTCGACACTTTGCACGGCCATGAACAGGCTGTTTGGTGCGTTAAGTACGTGCCTGGATTCAATTTGCTGTTATCTGGGTCCGCCGATAAAACCATTAGACTCTGGAAACAGTACACTCACGTGAAGACGTTCAACGGCCACAAACATGCCGTCAGAGATATTGCGGTGCTGGCCGATAAACACACATTCATTTCGTGTGGCAACGATATGACCATCATCAAGTGGGACATCGTTACTGGGTCGATGATTAACGTCGTGGGTGAACACAGTAGTTTTGTGTACTCTTTGGCGTTGCTCGGCGGTGGGAACGATTTCATTTCCGCGGGCGAAGATGGCCAAGTTATTGTGTGGAAGAATATGAAGCAGTTCCAAGTATTAATTCAATTGGGGTTATCTTTAATTAGCTTAAAATTTCAATTAGTTCATACTTTTTGTTCATTTTAAATTAGGAAATTAAAGTGCCTTGTACGTCCGTGTGGAAAAGCGACACTCTGAACGAACAAGAATTCGCTCTGGCATGCAGTGACGGCTACATCAGAGTTTACACCAATGACGAGACCTTCACCCAAGAGTTGAACGACACACCGTCCGTTTCCACTCCCTCTATTAATACTGCTACAGCGGACGATGTCAACATTGACTCACACCCTGGTTCAAACGATAAAATAGCCAATGCTAAAAACCTCGAAGATGATCCCAATATACCTGATGCTTCCGTTGGGCTGTTGATACCAGGCACCACCGACGGCCAAGTGACGCTAGTGAGAAATCAAGGCAAGGTTCAAGTGTACGAGTGGAGTGTGCGGGAAAACTGCTGGAAGCCTTTTGGTGATGTCATCTCGGATGGCCAGGCCGTTGCCAATGCTGACAACATTTCTTCTAAGGTATTTTAAGCACATTCCTCTACTTGATCCCTTTTAAATTTGCTACCCTTTGATGACGAACATTTCCATTGTTTCGGTTTATCAAATCGCTCAATATTGAGATCGAACTGTCAGGTTTTTACCTTTTTTATTCAACTATCGCTATTTAATAATTCATTAATTGTGGAATCGATTGCTTTACGCGTGTTGACGTCGTTAGTGCAATCCAAATGCTGATCAATGAGTTTTTATTTCTACTTGACTTACCATTACGTGGATTTTAACTGATTTATTCGACGTATACTGATTAAACTGACATTTTTCTTTATTTAACTTCAAAGAGCTATGGTTAAGTCGATGGTTGCAGTAAACTATCGATTTTGCGTATGTCATTGAATATTCGAAACTTTCAACATTGTAACATAGAATTCTTATTGACTGATATGACAAATCAATTATTGCTGCTTTGGTGGCGTGCTTCTTAAATTGAAGTTTCTCTTCTTCGCAATACCGCAATAAATAATCAATGAGCTAAGTATTGCGCCAACTTTAAAGTCTGTCGTAATTTCGTTGACTGGTTGATAATTTTTTAATACGCGAGTGAACAGTTAAATGGAGCAGTGGAAATTCTTGTGTTAAAATTAATCCAAAACCGCATGTACGCTTGCGCAGTCGCCATTTTTAATCTTACCAACATCTGTTTCTAGCAAAGCTACAAAGTTTATAATGCAGAATCTGTCACAATTAATTATTTTTAACGCTAACGATGGACCACAAACAATTGACTACACGTGAAACTGCATGACCTGTATATTAGTTTCCGTGAAAATAACCACCTCCATGTTTAATATTTAGCTTTGGTCACTTGATTTCATTATTAGCCGAATGTATATTACGCAGTCATCATACTATTGTAGGTTTACTTTGAAGGCAAAGAGTATGACTACGTGTTTGACGTCGACTTGGAAGGACGACGAATGCTCAAGTTACCATACAACGCCGGCGACGATGAGTGGGACACAGCGGAAAGGTTTTTAGCGAAACACTCGCTTGGACGTGTGTACATCGAACAGGTTGTGAACTTCATCAAAACCAATGCCACCCGTGCACCTTCCGCTGTCAAACCCCAAGCTCCACAACCGCCACCGCAAACTTCCGCTTATTCTTTGCACAAATTTAAAACCACCAATACGACAGGGTTGTTCAGAAAGTTGTCAGAAATATTCCCTCAAATGGGCACTTCCAATGAGGATTCTACCGAGATAACGGCAAATGTCGAGCGGATTCTAGCACACGCCAACAACTCACCTTCTAATCAACCACCAATCGACTGGCAAAAGTTTCCATGGAGCTTCTTTTGTGACGTTATCAATGGCGTGTATCCCGTGAATGTAATACCTTTCTTGGATTTACTGCGAGTTTTCTCTCTCGATCGCGACTTCACAAGAAGATTCGTCAGAGAACAAATGATAAATAAAGTGACTCAACGATTTCTCTTAGACAGCGACAACTTTGATGCCACCTCTGTAATGTTAGTTTTGAAGTCGTTTTGCAACATGATCTACTTGCCGGAGAACAAAGGCCATTGCACGTTGGTCGCCTTTTTGATCGAGCATCCAGACAGTTTCAGTTGTTTCCAGCATGCTTTGCTTTGGCTCTCCCAGCGCTGTCATGTCTCTTTGTGCACTCTACTGTACAATTTAGTCGTTTATTTTTACTACGTTGATGAGTGTGGTGACAGCAATAGTTGCGAGCTGTTCCATCAAACTGTGCATTGTCTTCTGGAGGGATTTCGACTGAACGAGTGCACTTTCGATGATGAGTCGCTCTTGCGACTCATGACAGCAGTGAAAATGTTAGCACAGCCCTCGACAAATAAAGAGGCGTGTAGCAAAAACAGTTGCAAACTCAACTCCGAAGAAAGCGCCAAACTTAAGGATACGCTCCAAGTGCTCGTGGATAGAAAGCCTGGCGAAGGGACCTTCTACCACCACAATCCTGATATATCTGCGTTGATTTCGCAGTTGATGAACATGTTTTGACAATATAGCAATAACATTTTTCGCGCAAACTCTTTGGGCAATTATTTTCGTGCACTTTGCTTAAGAACTCATGACACTCAGTAACGCTGATAACAAATTGAACATTTAAGGGCTAGTTTTGCAACGAGGTTATTTCTTTTTGGGCTTGGATTTGCCAGCCGTCTTTTTGGCGACATTAGGTTTAGCGACTGTGGAAGAGACAGTTTTTCCCACCTACATAAATAAATAAACAAACATATATATACATATACATAAGCAAAGATAGGAAAATATAAATAAACTTACTTTGAAGAACTGGTCTATCCGAGCTTGGGTGGAACGCTTGAGCGCTTTGTTGAGACGCTCGATGCCGTTTTCCACAGTGTTCAGACTAACCCATTGTTTAACGAGTGTTTTTCGTTTGGAAGCACATACCTGAAACCTTTTTTGTTTACCAAATAATCGATTAGGTCGTCCTTGTTGGGCGGTTTCCACTCGAACTAGTTAACCATTAAAAAGTCGCGTTTGATTGCAAGCAAAAGTACCTTTTGTTCCGTAAAGTCTGACACCAGCGGCTCGGTGAAGAGTTTCCTGATGGATTCGATATTGGGATCGCCGTCTATGGAGAGCTCGGGTTTTTCCTTCAGGATACCCTCAATGGAGCCAAACTTTTTTAAAAGTTTTAGGGCTTTGTGAGGACCGATTCCTTTGATCGTGGGGCAGTAGTCGCAGCCCATGAGGATACACAAGTCGATGAACTACGCTCACAATAAACTCATGTACGCGCCGTGTTCGGAGAGTTACTGTTTTATGGTCGACGCCCAGTGCGGATAGGAGTTTTTCGAGGTTAAATTCGACAATGGGGAGGTTTCTAGTTGGTAAAAACTTCAACCGGTTGTTTGTCCCATAGAGGTTACTTTGAAGCGTTACTGAGAAGGTTTCTCAACAGAATAGTCGAACCGAAGGTCAAGGCGTCCATGTCTTCGGTGGCGACGGCGAACACTTGACCCTTTTTAACCATTTCGGCGCACTGGGCCTCCGCTTCCGACGCACCTGTCACAAACGGAATGCCCAAGTGCTGAAGCAGTTGCTTGGCGTCTTCGTTGTGCTCTTTGGTGACTTTAACCTTTTAACAATTAGTTAGTTCCCACCCATCTCAGTCTACCGTTCTTTTAGCAAACTTGTTCATGTCCTCCACATTAGCTACTCGTTGTTATACTTAAGTTTAGTAGTCAATCGCAAAACCGTTTTCGATAGCTTCTTCCAGTGATTTTTGGTTCTTCTGGAGTTGTTGTTGGCGCTTCTCGAGCTAAATTCGTCGAAAATTGAACCGTTTGCGCATTTGTCGAATACTGTCATTGACTTGTTTTCAGGAGGAGCTCCATCAAATACAAATCTAAGTGGGTTTACTTACAGTTCACTTTGTAAATGATCTGCATACATGGGCTTTATTCCATTTTCCATCAATCGGATGGTGCGATAAAACAACCCTGTTAGATGACTATTGCGAAAAAATGAAGATAAATAAAAAATCAACTTAACTACCTTGTGACTTGACCGTCGACATCCTTCAAAGTCTCGCCATTCACTCGAATTGCAACCATAAACTGGTACAGACACATAGAAATGTCGATGGCCACTGTTCTGCCTAAACGTAAGTGCAGTGGTTGGAACCCACAAGTGACGTTCTCTAATGTGCAATACCATTGTAATTGGTTATTTTATTCTCTCTGTACGCTTCCGGTGCGACTGTTTTGATGAACTTGTTCAAGCCGCGTATCCCCATGTTGCTAATGCAAGTCGAGCCCACGATTGAACCTTATTAAAAGTTACTGTAATTTTAGTTGCGCTTTCGTCAATTAAATATGCGTGCTTTTGTGATTTATGTTGATATCCAGTTTTAACCCTACTTATAATGCGTATTAGTGGAAAAATAAGAGATTTCCCACTTTTGCATGTTTACGAGTGTGCTCGATGATTAATGCGCGCAATTAACCCCATTAATTCCTTGATGGTTTAATCCTTCGATAAGGTTCTTTTAGAAGTTGTTTGAGGTTCTGTCAAATATATGCCACTTTTATAATTCAAATTCATTTTATTTTAATCAAATTGGTTATTACAGTACTGCGCATATATAACATTATGTAAAAGTGATTTAAACTCGCATATAACGAGAAAAAACAAAATATTTACGCGACCTCCCATAATGAATGTTGTGACGACCCCCAGATTGAGAAGCTCTGCTGTTCAGTGTTGTTCAGGTGTAAATTTGTTGCGTTCATCATATTTTACAATTTTTAACTTGAAAGATTCTAATAAAGGGTTGCATTTGAATAGTTTCATCTATGGAATATAAATAATATGCGTAATTAACATGAGTAATGTCGACTTTGTTTTTCGTTCGTACACACAAATTCGCTCCTATTGCTCACTTAGATGACCTATAAATCTGTTAATGGATTTTGCTTGTTTAAATGATATTGTTTTATTCATTTTAAATGGCACTTTTAAAACAATATAAATGAAGAGTCTTGAATTGACCATAAAATTTAAAATTTGTTAATTAATTACTGCGTATTTCAGTTTGTCGATAACCTAAAGTTTTTAAAATAGTGCGTAATAGGTTTCATAATTTTAAACACAATCCATAATCTTTGTAGTGTAAAGAGAGGATTTAGCACGAAAACAATGCCTTCGGTTATATTTAGTCAAATTAAATAACGTAGGAAATAAAAATGCTTAGATTTTTTAATTTCGAAACTATTACAGCTCAGTTGTTCAATTTTAAAAAGTTTGAATTAAGTAATACTAAAACTGCAATTCATTCTATCGTGAACAATGGTCACTGTTTGCGCTCACAGGTTCGCGTAGTACAAACAATAGTGGTTCCATATTTACATACATACACACACATATCAATAGATAACGTATCATTATTATCCTTACTAAAAGTGGAGAAAATTTAAACTGGAAGGAGGCCAGCATAACTTTAATCTTCGCACTCTCCAACTTAAATGTGTAAACTAAACATTTGTAAGTACGCTTGGAAATAAGTTAACGTATGTTTTGAGATAAGATCAGCCGATAACAACACGGCCGAACTATGGACGATAGCCAAGAGAAATATTCCTACTTGAAAATAATATTTTTATTTCTGTGCGTGGCAGGGAGTGGTTTTCTGATATCGGGAATCTTCACAGCGGAATCTGTGATTGGAATGCACTCGAACAAAACCATCCTAGTCTACATTGGCATCTGGAGAATATGCGGAGGAGCCACCACTCGAGG
>JAOPJI010065554.1:0-11276 GCA_027122695.1 Merluccius productus | reverse complement strand
AACCCTAGTCTGCTCATACCGCTCACCTTGGAGAACCTAACCCTAGTCTGCTCATACCGCTCACCTTGGAGAACCTAACCCTAGTCTGCTCATACCGCTCACCTTGGAGAACCTATGAATTGAAGAGCAACAACACCATGATGATGAGTTCTTTATTTGCATGTCATGCTGGTTCCGGTACGACGGGATACCATAGAGGAGCGGTGCAGGGATGTCATATTTCTGCAGGACAACCCGGAAGTGAGCGTCACCCTGGGTTACCATGACAACAAGCCAATGGGGTTTTCCCATTGGATTTTGCATACACCTGATGATCAGCTATTCTGAACAGTCGGGTTACGGTGACATCACTCAGGTACGGCTGGACCCGGCTGGATCTGGCAGACCGGACCCACGGTGGTCCCACACCTTTTGGGCCGACACAACTGTTGTTTTTTGGGGGGGGTTTTGTCTGAGCGACCCATAAACCAGGTGGCTCGGCCCAATCACTCCTTTAAACCCCAGCGTGTGTTTGCATAAATGCGGTGGTTTCATTTCCTCTCGGTTCCTAAAATCAAACGGGTCCTACTTTATGAACATATGTTGTGTCATTATGGATGGTGGCAGAAACCGTTGCATAGCAACCGTCTCACACCGTGCAGGCAGCCAGGAGGGCCTTTTTATTTTGAACATCATTATTTATTAATTAAACAACGTCTCATTTATTACTGGCTGATTGCCAAACCATAAAGCTGAGTCACCTTTATGACTATCAAATATTGACCCCACACACACGTGGTCAATATGGACGATACAATGAGATTACAAAATGGAGGTATAGACTACTATACTACACTATACTGTGTAAACATTATGGGATATGTTAATGTAAGACTAATGGAAATATTATATATGATAGCACTATAGCAGTGTCCAGATTAGTACTGTAACATTTTTAACACATTTTGAGAATCAAAATCAGGATCAAAATCAATGAACAATTTATGTTTTTATAAGCAATATATCCCACGAGAGGGAGTGCTGTTATTCTGGATATCCGCACGGCTGTGAGTCGGTCGTAGCGATGAGCACAACAACATCACGGCGACAAGATCATCACAACCACAGCGCCAAGCAACAACAGATAAAGATTTGTTTATTTAATCTATAATTATTCTGGTCCGCCCAAATACACTTCCTGAGCCGGACTGGGACCGGACCAAGCAGCGCAGCAACATAGCTGGCTACTCTGCAGACATTTTGGGGGTACGTTCACAAGCAAACACACGAACTTCCTACTGAAACACATGAACCCATGAAGAAACCACAGATTTGATGTATTAATGTATTAAATAATTCGTTAGTGATGATCAGATTGTAGATCAGCAGTCCGACTCTGACCTGCTGGATCATCAGTCCCTGGATTTGCGGTTCTGTATAATTCTGTATTATTTCATTACACTGCATATGTTTTATAAATAAGACATACGGTACGACTACAGAGCTACCGTTTGAGTTTAGCAACATGTTGTTGAGCATTACACCGAGAGGAAAATAAACCACAGTATTATATTATATGCAAAAACACAAGCATGCACACACACACACACACACATTGGATTGTAGGACTATTAATGTGTATTTATATTTATGCGTGGATACTACTGTACATTTCCCTCTCTATGTTTGATAGAACAGATAACAGATGGCTCTGAGGGCCAAAGGGCCGCGAGACCAGCGGCTCTATATTTCCTTTTATTGGGCCAACTGTGAGTCTGTTGATAACGATCGTGTGATGAATGATTGTTAGACGGCTGTGAGGTGGAGTGAGACGGTTTAACGTCTACATGTGGAGATGAAAGTCCCAGTGCTGCTGCACTCATATCTGTGGAGAAGGAAGCCTAACCCCGACCCGGAGGGGATTATCCCGTTTAGATCACCGAGACCACCTTAGTAAACCTAAAGTATTTCAGTTTAATGAAGGTAAATTGTCTCTCTCTCTCTCTCTCTCTCTCTCTCTCTCTCGCTCTCTCTGTCTCTATGTATCTCCCCCCCCCCCAATCTCTCTCCCTCTCCCTCTCTCCCCCTCTCTCTCCCTCTCTCTCAGAGAGAGGGGCAGTGGGATGGCCAGTTATTTTAGCATGGTTGGTCATGCCCCCCCCGGCCCCCCTTGCAGACGTCCCTGGGTCAGGAGAAGACCTTTTCCCAGGGAAACCCATCTAAAAATAGGAGGCTGACTGCTTCCTCATGGCTGGTGGACGAGTATCAGCGTCAGGATGGAGAGCAGGGTGAGTAAACAGTACTTCCTCTTCATGTCTGGATTTATGGTTGAGGTGACGCCCCCCCCCCTCGGAGCTGATAAATACCAGGACTGCAGAGCCATCCGTCAGTTGTTAAGCGGTGACAACGTGAGATGAAGCTCATCAGACGGTCCCTAACCTCGTGGAGCGCCACAGAACTTGCAGACGGTCCCTAACCAGCCTGCTGACTGTAAGTCATTTACTTCTTCATTAAATATGACCTATAGTAATCATATCATAATAATTACAATAATAATAATCATATAATAATAATTACAATAATAATAATAATCTAATAATAATAATAATAATAATATTAACAATAATACATATAATACATGTTATACATATAATACATAAAATACATGTAATACATATAATGCATATCATCAACATTTATGTTTTATTTATTATTATTTCTTTATGATTTTTAGTTTTACGATTACAAATCGTCTTTTAAATAACATTGCAAAAAAATCATTAAAAAGACAGATGTTGGAAAGCTGCGTGTAGGCTGTGACGTCAGGCTGGATGTCGGCTATTTAAATGAGTATTATATTTCTGGGTAGTTCATTTGAATGAACCGTAGGATATTTATATTATGGACATATTTGACACAGCAGGTATGGATCGTCTGGAGGGTTAGTCCAACACCGGCATCACAGTGATAACACAACGTCTCCTGGTATCTGTAACACACTGAACCAACACACGTCCATGTCCACGTCCACGTCCACGTCCAAGTCCACGTCCACCTCCACCTCCACGTCCACGTCCAAGTCCACGTCCAAGTCCACCTCCACGTCCACGTCCAAGTCCACATCCACGTCCAAGTCCTCGTCCAGCTGGTTGGTGAAGAGGTGATGATTATGAACACACAACACACACACACGCAACACATACAAAACACACACAACACACACACAACACTCACACACACGCAACACATACAAAACACACACAACACTTAAATCTTGTCTTGGATCAATCTGGGCCTATATCTAATATTGTGTCCTGGTAAGCAGCCTGGATTTGTATCATATCTAACTAATAACTCATCTCACTAAAAGGAAGTACGTTCATTGGCACATATTTAGGATTTATGAGTCTTCTGGCGACGTAACTGGATTAAATATTAGCAGTAGCTGAACCTTGTGAACCTCGCTATATACTTTTATTACTTCCCGAGCGAACACACTTTGCACACGTACGGCTTGGAAATGTAAAGCGCTTCTCTTATCTCTCAGGTCCACCGCTGGCTCCCCAGCGGGATCAGACCCTCCAGCGCCTTCTGGGTCGTCTTGCAGAAACCTCTCCCAAAATGTCAAGCCTTTCGTCAGACGGTTACGCCAGCGGAGCCCGTGACGCTGCTGCACGCCAGCCCACTTCCTGTTTCAACATCTTTCATTGGAAATCGAATGACCAAATCTGATATCTCTATATAGTTTATCGTATATCATTTGGGTGGAGTTGTTGCTTTCTGTCTCTCAGAGTGCAGGGAGACTCTGTGAAGTGGATGACTCTGACCTTGACACCTGGGTCTCCTAGACGTCCTGCCGAGCTCCGCTTCCTCCGGTCTTTGCCTATTCTTTGATTTGTTAGTTTAGTTTAATTGTATTTGCTGTTGAATGGCATTCCCTTTCAACATCAATGCAAACCAACTCCTGTCAGGAATACTTTCGGTTGCCGCCGTGACTACACTATGGTGCGTCTTTACGATGGAGCCGGCCGCCGACCGCTGGGCTCCTCAGTACAACCGCACCGCCGGCTGGCTGGAGGCCCTGGAGGACCCCTGGGCCGAGGAGGCCTCCCTGAACTGCACCGCCGTGGTGCTGGGGGACCCGCAGGCCATGGGCAACGTCCAGCTGCTGGCCCTGACCAAGGACTACGTGAAGACCGCCGTGCACCCCGATGAGTACTACACCAAGGCCACGCAGGACTGCAGGTGTGTACTCCTCTGGTGTTTCCTAAAGAGCAGGTCCTGGTCCACCCCCCCCCCCATGTCACCTCCATGTCACCTCTAGCGGCAGGTCTACCATAACACAGATGGGATGTGATGGGATGTGAACGTCCAGTATACAGATTGACATGTTGTGGCGTCACGGCCCACGGCTGTTGTTCAGATCATATCTTGTTCAGCAGACGTTTTATCCAAAGTGCCTCCGAGAGAATTGCATGTTTCAGTGTTGGACGGTATCAGTGTTGTTATGTGTGTTGCTATCATCAAGTGATTATTAATTGAATGGAAATGAATTCCACAGCAGATTTCGGTTAAAGAGGGGTTACTCCACGCGGGCTCTCCAGGAGGAGATGGACTTCCCCCTGGCATACTCTATCGTTGCCCACCACAAGGTTTCTGCTCTCCTCCTTGTGCTTCTCCTCTTCCTGTCCGGCGGTTCTCCTTTACGGTCCGCTGGACGATCCTAGACGTTTGATTTGATGCAAAGCCAGTGAACCGGAATTTGTCATCATGATTGTCACCAATTAAAAAGGAGCCTAGATCCGACTTGTATAGAGCGGTGCAGGGATGACGTATTTTTGTAGGTCAACCCGGAAGTTAGCGTCTCCCTGGGTTCCCATGACAACAAGCCAATGGGGTTTTTTTCCCCATTGGATTCTGCGTTATTGCAGAAAATAAGCTCTTACTGTGGCAAACACACGTTTATGATCCTCACATGTTTTGCTAAGCGAGATAATCTTCACCAATGAACACTTTTATACTTTTATGACTTTTTGAAGCGTAAATGCAATCGCCAGAAGTTTTTTTAAGACGCGTAAAAGCTTCAAAATTCCCGAGTGGGTATTTACCGACGTATCTTATGTCGTAAAATAAAACCTGTAAATCTCTTACAGTAAGCTGGTGTAAAACCACAGACCTTATTTCAGCCATCTGACCAAAAACCCATTCAGAAAACCCGTTGCCTTGGAGACGAGGGAACCGGAAGTGCCAACATGCTAACATGCTAACGGACTGGCAGAGTTAGTCTCAAAGAAAACTACAACTGTAGAGGTGGGGGGGGGGACATAGTTATAAAAGAGTTATAAAAATGTGGTATTCTGGTCCGGTCCGGTGTTTGGCTTACTGTAATTACCGACCCAACCCTAATCGACACAATTAGTAGTTAAATTCAGATAACTATAATTCTATTCACTCTGTTTCTCTATATTGTTTGTGTATAAATCATAATTGTTTTTCTCTTGTTGTAATTGTGTATCTCTACTGCTATCCTGCACTTTCTGCTGTGACACACAAATGTACCATCTTGTAAATCAACGAGATTGCATTGCTAGATTGCTAAACGTTAGCGTGGGCTAATGCTAATCCGCTCCGCCCGCTGTCCAGGTCCAGAACTTCGAGCGGCTCCTGCGGGCCATCTACATGCCCCACAACGTCTACTGCGTCCACGTCGACACGAAGGCCAAGGCGTCCGTCCTGGCGGCCATCACCGGCATCGCCTCCTGTTTCCACAACGTCTTCATGGTCAGTCGCGCCGTGAGCGTGGTCTACGCCGGCTGGTCGCGCGTGCAGGCGGACCTCAACTGCATGTCGGACCTGGAGAAGGTCAGCACGGACTGGAAGTACCTGATCAACCTCTGTGGGCAGGACTTCCCTCTGAAGACCAACCTGGAGACCGTGAGGAGCCTGCGGGCGCTGGCAGGGGCCAACAACATGGAGTCCATCCCAATTCCCGCACATAAGAAATGGAGGGTGAAGTTCACTTTCAGAGTGGTGAACGGAGTCGTAAAGGTGAACATGATGAGACTTATTCATTCATTAAATAATAATAATAATAATAATCTATATATAGCACCTTTCATGTATGACAATGCAGCTCAAAGTGCTCTACAATACAGAGAAGATATTACACGTTACACGGTGACGGTGATGTCAAACTTAAAGGGCCAGTACACAACGTTTCCACTTAGTTTCCCCACCCCAGCGTTTCCAAGTGCTATTATTTTATTTTTGCGTCGCTGTCGCGAAGACGAACCGGATCGCTTTCCGTCTCCTCAAAGCCCAGCGACCGCAAAAAAGAAAAGCGGTGTCCCTCCTGGTTTGGTGGTTTTCTTGGGGCCGTAAAGTGAGCCTCCATGTTTCCCGGGAGGTGGTACCCGGTGGCAGACAGACAGACAGGCTGCATAGAGAAAGCGAGGCTAACGGGGAAGCTAAGCTAACCGATCTAAACGCCGGTGGCGTCATTATTCTGCATTACACTCCGCAATCAACATTCACTTCATATTGTCTCCAACTTTCTCCCGTCTCAGCGATCGTGGCGATCCAAGAGCGCGGCGCCCTTCAACCTGCCCCTGATGGCGGGCAGCGCCTACTTCGTCGCCAGCCGGAGTTTCGTCGACAGCGTGCTGACGAACAGCCGCATCCTTGAGCTGATGGAGTGGTCCAAGGGCACCTTCAGCCCCGACGAGCTCCTCTGGGCCACCGTACAGCGGATGCCCGGCGTCCCCGGCGGCACGCCGGCCGACGCCACGGGCGACGTGAGGATCATGGACGCCATCGTGCGGCTGGTGCATTGGGCCGGCGAAATAAACGCCACGTGTCACGGACACTTTGTGCGGGACGTGTGCGTGTTCGGGGTGGGAGACCTGCCGTGGATCGTGAAGCATCATCACCTCTTCGCCAACAAGTTCGACGTGGCGGTGGATTCGGTGGCGGTCTACTGCCTGGAGGAGTACCTGAGGGGGAGGCGGCTGGCGGAGATCGCCAGCGGCGGTCCGGACGTCAATGGAACCAAGAGCGGCCATTTTGTTGTTCATAATGTGGTTAACTAACGAACTAACTAACCGAGATGACACCTCCGAACCCAAGCTACACACAAACTCGTTATTATTTATAATAAATAATTTGTCATAAATTTACTCTCACGCTTCTTCTGTGTGTGCATGTGCGCGTCATGCTTGGTTGAATTACAGGACGTTCCTGCTCCTCTCTGTCCTGCTCCTCTCTGTTCTCCTCTCTGTCCTGCTCCTCTCTGTTCTCCTCTTCTCTGTTCTCCTCTCTGTCCTGCTCCTCTCTGTCCTCCTCCTCTCTGTTCTTCTGTCTGTCCTGCTCCTCTCTGTCCTCCTCCTCTCTGTTCTTCTGTCTGTCCTGCTCCTCTCTGTCCTCCTCTCTGTTCTTCTGTCTGTCCTGCTCCTCTCTGTTCTCCTCTTCTCTGTTCTTCTGTCTGTCCTGCTCCTCTCTGTTCTCCTCTTCTCTGTTCTTCTGTCTGTCCTGCTCCTCTCTGGTCTCCTCTTCTCTGTTCTTCTGTCTGTCCTGCTCCTCTCTGTTCTCCTCTTCTTCTGTTCTTCTGTCTGTCCTGCTCCTCTATGTCCTGCTCCTCTCTGTTCTCCTCTTCTCTGTTCTTCTCTCTGTCCTGCTCCTCTCTGTCCTGCTCCTCTCTTTTCTCCTCTTCTTCTGTTCTTCTGTCTGTCCTGCTCCTCTCTGTTCTCCTCCTCTCTGTGCTCCTCCTCTCCATTTCTTACTGGTCCGTCTCTCACTATGCCGTCTGATTGGTTGATAAGGGAGGTTGATCAGCCCCTATTGATGACATCACATGCATCCTGTTTTTATTTCTCACAACCGCTTCTAAAGTTCAAACATCTCAAACTTCTGAAGTTCAAACATCAAAACGAGACTTGAGGAGCTCGAGGAACTCGAGGAGCTCGAGGAGCTCGAGGAACACGAGGAACTCGAGGAGCTCGAGGAACTCGAGGAACTCGAGGAGCTCGTTGCCTCATCTACGTTTTTAGTCGGCTTTAAATCCCAAAATGTCGCCATATGGGCGAAAGTTTTAGCTTTCTTTGAGACTAACTCTGCCATTAACTATCAGTTTCTACCGACTGCAGTGGGCCTCAGCATCGAGGACCCCCGCTGCCCCCCCCCCCCCCCACACACACACACACACACCCATGGTCAACCACAACCTGGTCTATAATACTTTACCACTTCAAATAATTTATACTGTGAATGTTGAACATCCCCATATTACATATTTGTTAGTTGTTATTTGTATAGTTACGTAGTTTTTATTTTATTGGTCTGGGTGAATACTCGATTCTGATTGGCTGGAGGGTGGAGGTTAAAAAGACGTTGGCGCTATGAAGACGCTATGGCCACGTTGCTTGGCAACGCCTGCATACGGGAGATATTAATCTTTATTGGCGATACTACTCACCAATAAAGGCGAGTAGTATCGCCTTTATTGGCCACGATGAAAGCAGCCAACGTTGTAAACCTTTGTACTTCCTGTTTATCGTAACGGTGCAGTTCACTTCCTCAATGGTATTACTTAATAGGCGATCACGTTGTGCAAACAGACGTGTATCCAATAACCCAGCTCACCTCGCAAATGTGGACCTTAAAATACCTATCAGAGTCCAAGATAACACCGAGACCTGTAACCTCTGACTTAATGGGATTTCAGATTTGTACTCACTTAGCTTCAGCTAAAAGACAGTTATGCTATCTATGGATAGTTATATAGTTAGTGAGGGCTAACCAATAGCACTAGCAGCACTTGGCTCAGCAGAGATGTATAATTGGGTATCATCTTCATCAGCTATGAAGGTTACACTGTGTGCTCTGATAATATTGTAGCATACAGTGAGAATACTAAGGGACCGAGACAACTGCCTTGTGGAACACCAACACGTGTCGTACTCACCCGGGATCTCCAAGACCGACCGAACAAGAATCTCCCTGTAATGTACCAGCTTAGCCCGTAATCAGAGACCAACCCAATGCTGCTCCTAAACCCCAGAGAACCAGAATGGAGACCTCATAGCGCCGGGGTTCAGTCCGAGTCTCTGTGCTGAGATTAGACCCTTAAAACCGGACTTTCCAGAATCTTGTTTTCGTGTAAGATGATAAAACACCTTTTCAAGTATCTCGCTTTTCTAACTGATAGATTTTGAATACTTAGCTCACTTTCCTCACATTTGAGACAGAAATTCACATAAAATGTTTTATGTAACTGTTAACAATATGTTTATATGTAAAAAATAAATAAATGTTGAACGTTAAATCTAAATATTAAATCTGAATATTAAATCTAAATGTTAAATCTAAATGTTAAATCTAAATGTTAAATGATATATCTGAATCTAAACGGTACCGGTGGAACCTTGCAGTGTCATAGCATAACGTCAAATCAACGTCACGGTTGAAATAAGGTCCAGAAAAGACGTCAAAACAAAACAAAATGTCTTCCAAACGACGTCAACATGTTTGCTGGGCTCCCGACGTTTCTCCGCCATTAAGAAGTGTCGCATTTCCCGCATCTGTGACTGACGGGCAGGATGGAGTGACCAGACCGATTCTGAAGGGACGCCCTGATTGGTCAGAACGGAGCCGGCGCCCTCATGTATCAAAGTTGCGTAAGAAGAAATCTGTGCGTAGACAAAATGTGGGATTTATCAATTTGTTCTTGGCTTGATGTGCGTACTTTGGGAGAAGATAAACACGCAGAGTAGAGTGGAAAAGGAAAATCACCAGAAAGAAGATAATCTGACAAACTTCTGTGAAAGTAGGTGTGGGGAAGGTGTGTGGGGAACGGTTGATCTAGCTCTGTCAGAGGAAGTGGTGGGGCTGACGTTGTGAGAGGATGTGGTGCGCGGGCGGGGCGGGGGCTGCGGGTGGGCGCGGCGGGGGGGGGGGGCGGGCGTTGGTAGAGCATGGGGTGGGGCTGGCGTTGTGAGAGGAAGTGGTGGTGTCTGGCGTGAGGATGGGGTGGTGTCTGGCGTGAGGATGGGGTGGTGTCTGGCATTGTGAGAGGATGGGGGGGGCTGGCGTTGTGAGAGGATGGGGGGGTGTCTGGTCTAACGTATTAAAAAGGAAGTAGTGGGTTGTGGTGTGTTGTTATTAAAGGAAGTGTCCTAGCACTCTCCTCCTCCCCAGGGCCGGGAACCAACGCGACCTGCACCTCCCTTCCCACTATACTCCTCATATTGTCACCTCCCGTCGTAACCTGACATTTCTCTCTCCCTCTACTCTCGCCTCGTCTGTTCTCCCTCTTCTCGACCATCTCCTGAAGTCCATAATCCACATCAGTAGTCCATGAGACTTGCATTCAGTGTTGGTACTCAAGTGTCCTGTTGTTGTCTTGTGTCCACCGAGGAAGCCTCCCTTGACCTGGCTCTCCTCCCTCTCATCCTCCTTGGACTCCCTCTGGGTCGCAAAGTCACAACTCTTCTCTCGTCTCGGCGCCGCTATGGTAGAACGACCCCCCTGCTGACGTGGGGAGCCCCCGAGGACCGCAGGTTCGACCACCTGTTTCCACAAGCTCATCTCTGTTTCTGTAACCCTAGCAACGGGTTAACTTAGCAATTGGGTGTGGCTTGAAACCCGTTCTTGTGAAATCCTTACTCTACTGAAACTGCGGTTTACTGTTGCACGTCTAACTCTTCTGACTAATGTACTTATTGCAAGTCGCTTTAGACAAAAGCGTCTGCTAAATGCCCCTAAATGTAAATGTTGGCCTACATTGCCGGTATCACTTTACGCACACGCAGTACAATCTGTTTCCATACACCGCTGCACAACAGTCTGTTGTGTCTGCTGTCTTTCTTATGTCGGTCTGAAACGGTATGAAGACAAGAGGGACTTCCGAACCGACATTTCCAAACATCATAGGAGCGATAGACTGAAATCACCATCCGATGATCCGAGTTAATTCAATTACGTGAAGTAAATGCCATCGCCAGAAGTTTTTTAAGATACATAAAAGCTTCAAAATTCAAGAGTGGGGTATTTACGGATGTACTTTATGTCGAGGACCAAAACGTGTCCATCTCTTGAGATTGTGTTAACCACAGACCTTATTTCATAGCCTGGAAAACCAGCGCCAACTGCTGGACGGCAAAATGTTTTGCCTGCATTTGGAGTCTGGCCCCGCTCCACTGGAGATTTTGAAAACATTGCCCTGAGTCTGGCAGGTGGCAGCTAAACCAATCACAACGCAGCGATGTGTTTTGAATCAACGCGGGCGGGGCAGAGGGCTCTGG
>JAOPJI010065526.1:0-11283 GCA_027122695.1 Merluccius productus | reverse complement strand
GATATAGAGATATAGAGATATAGAGATATAGAGATATATATAGATATATATAGATATATAGATATCTAGATATAGATATCTAGATCTAGATCTATATAGATATAGATAGAGATAGAGATAGAGATAGAGATATAGATAGAGATAGATAGATAGATAGATAGATGGATATATATATAGATATATACATTGTATATAACAAAATAATTACATCAAACCTAATGTTTAATTTTGAACAGTAATATTTATGATTCATGTGTATATTTATTTATCTTTTTTACTTACTTGATACTTGCCTTTCCACTTCACCGTCTCTCCTCATCATTATCCTTATGAAGGAAAAACAACGTTGTGTTTTATACAGAAAAATAGCCCCCTTGTTTTTTGAATAAAACCAGGCTTGTCTGATTGCAGCATGACTCATATCACTTAACGTCCTTTATTTGAAATAGAATATGAAGACAGGCTATGGGGGTGGTGAAGGGAGAGAGAGAGGAGTTTTAAAGGAGACAGATAATGTCTCTTGATTACAATCTCCAGCACTGATGTGATGCATGCACTCGAAAGAGGGCCTCTTCTCGGAAAACAGCGATGTTGTTGAGAGCTGTGCCGTCTTGCTGATCTGTGTAAGCGCCATGTAGATAAAAGCCCCATGCTTTCCTCCTCCTCCTCCTCCTCCTCCTCCTTCGTCCTCTGTCCATTACGACGCACCTTCGTCACCTGGAAAGTGTGTTCTCCACATGTCATGACCCCACTGCATTATCCCGCTGCACTTGTGTTCTCAGCGGTTTGTTGTTTGATTTCTGTTGCTTTAATGTTGCTTTAATGTTGCTTTAATGTTGGTACAGTTTGCTCATCTCATCTAATCTATCTGCAGTCATGTTTCAAAATTGCAGTGTTATGTTTCAGTGAAAGTAGTAGATGGTTTGTGTGTGTGTGCGTGTTTGTCGGCCGCGTGTGTGTGTGTGTGCGTGTGTGTCATGCTCTTCTGCTCGTGTGTGGGTGTGTGTGTGTCACCCTCTTCTGTATCCACATATATAATGCATGTGCTGTGCTCTCATTTGTCCATGTGCACGTGTGTGTGTGTGCGCGTGTCTCTCCGCTAGGTGCGCCACCTCCCCCACGTGAGAGTGCGCATGCGGCCCACCCGTCTTCAGCAGCCCCTCGCTGAAAGTTTAATGTGCACATCGACACAAATGCGTCTTTAGCCTCGGCGTGCGGTGCGGCGAGGCCGGAGCAAGTGGTTATTTGCTGGCTCCTTGTTCTTCTCTCCTCGCTCGCACAAAGCGACTCCTTTTATCTCCTAATGAGAAAGAAATGCATTTAATCCAATCCCAGATGAGCCTGTATACGGTTTCTGCCAGGGGCTGCCTTTTGAGTCTTAATTGACTTCAGTTAATTCATTGAATCGATGCCATTTTAAAACTACTCTCTATAAATTTCTTTTTGTTGCATTACATTTCCGGAAGGAGCGTCTCTCGCTCCCAGCATACAAGTAATATCGGCTTGAGCTGAATAGATATGATTATGAATTTATAGATATTGTATATATAAGATTATAGAATAATCATGATAATTAAAGTTTAACCCATGTACTGTATATTTACAGATTTTGCTATTACAATTATATTGTAACTATATAAACTGTTAAATAAATAACCCAATTGTTGTTTTTTGTCGATTGAACATGTACAGACTTAATTTTATCGTACAAAAGTATGTGATGTATGAGAGTGTTTCAGTTGCCTTCCCCTGCAGCATGCTGGTAAAGGCTGCATACAGAGCTCTTCCTCTGTGGTTTGCAGGTGGTGCTGGAGGACTACCTGCAGAAGGTGCGGCGGGCCGACTTCGATGTGTTCCACCCCAGCCTAAGGAACAGGAACCCCCTCCTCGCTGTCCAGCTGTACCTCCGGTCCTGGAAGAAGACCTACTGATGTCCAGACCACCCCACCCGCTCAATTCTCTCTGTCTCTCTGTGTCTCTCTCTTGGTCTCTCTGTCTCTGTCTGTCCTTTGGAAAGTCACAGCCCTCCCCTCCCCGGTGATTCAGAGGACATACTCCTCTCTGAGGAGCTTGTGGAGACTAAATGTATGTGAGTCTGAACAGGAACATTGACAATCACCAACCTCACAAGCTGCCTATTGTGGTCGGCCTCTGTCCCTGAACATACAGGAGCACAGATATCCCCTGTTCTTAATCCAACTGTTACATTTGCCCCGATTTTATCCTAGTCCCAAATCTGGACCTACTATTGTACTGCTACTATTGTATAAGTATTTTTCTGCACTGGTCCTGGTATTACTATGACACAGTATCGGTCACCGTGTGCACTCATTCCAGGTCTAGAGTCTAATAAGACTGTGGCACAGGTTCCATTACTGCATTAGAGTACCCATATTGGACCTAAAAACGCTGTGTGTGTGTGTGTGTGTGTGTGTGTGTGTCCACTACTGTTTAAAGTAGTAGTTTATACCAATCCACAACACCAGGCTGTGCACATAGTATTTATTCCAATTACACTAACAAGTTATCATGTCAATCGATATAACATGCAAAAGAAATTGTCTGCTATTAAGAATACATTTTTGTATATGTAGTTATGTTTATAAATATACTTGAAGTCTGAAGAAGGACTTTTACCGACACGTTAAAGTCAGTCAGGATAACGGTGCTCTCAAGCAAGGCACACATGCCATTGTTCCACATTATTCTAGTGGAAAATGGCACTGGGTATACTGGGCAGGTTTCCAGTGGGCAACAGTAGAAGACTATGGTTGTACCAGTCGGTTACCGGTAACACAGTGGAAGCTTGTGGTTGTGCTGGGCAGCTCCCAGGTGTGTGAATGTTATTTTAATTGTGTAAATGTATAATGCTGTGATTCCGAAAAATAAACATCTAAATAATTAAAGATAAGGAAATGTCACGGTCTGTCTGCCACGCCCCCTCCATTACTCACTCATTGACTCTCGCAGCTGGGTTGCATCAGGTGATTAGTGGAGTGGCCCTCCACTATTCACCTGGTGCCAGATTGTCTTTGCCGTTTACCCGTGCAAGTCTCTCCAGCTATTCTCCTGCCTACGATCCCGGTTTCGCGATCCTGCCTGTCCCCGACTACGATTCCTGCCTCGTCCTTCTGGATCCCGGTTCGCCTGTCTCCTGTCCCGGTTTCCCGATCCTGCCTGTCCCCGACTCCGAGCTTCGCCTCGGTCCTCCCGAACTCTGTTCGCCTGCCCCCGGTCCCGGATCCCCGATCTCGCCAGTTTCTTGAGACTATTGACTACTTTGAAAATAAAGACTTTATTTGAAAAATAAAGACACTTTATTTTCACACGTGTGTGGTTTTGTGCTGCAATTGGGTCCTACCCTGACCCGTTACAGGAAAAAAAACTGATGGATTTTGTTTGTTTGGTGTATTCAGCCACACATAATAATCAATGTAATCACAAAATGATAGTTTAGTTAATGGGTTATACATCTAGCGAAACAAGATTCAAACTAGCACAGACTCAGCTGCCGTGTGTGTGTGTGCGCGCACATCGTGTAATACTTAAGTAAATGTCAACACATCTCAGTGATTTTCTGAGCATCAGGCAAAATGTACTCAATAAATGAAATAGAATGAAAGTGTGTGTGTGTGTGTGTGTAAATACAATTAATAACTCTAAAATTATCACTGAACATTGTTTCAGAGAGGAGGACGAGGAGGAGGAGGAGGAGTAAATAGTCTGGTAATGACTCGGGTGCTGCGTGTGAGTGCAGCGGTAAACTCCTAATGGAGGAGAAATTAATTAAGTCTGCATTGTCAACACGCAGCAGCCATAATGACCTCGTAGGCCAGGGAAGCCCGCTTGTTTATCCAACCTGCCTGCCACCGACCGGACCGACGGACTTTAAAGTCAGCAGCCAGCCAGCGAGATTGTTTACCGTGTCACTTTCTGAAATAATTGTAAGTGAAGCACAGAGGCATATAATTACCTCCTGTGAGTTGGCCAGTGTGTGTGTGTGTGTGCCTATGCTATTTGCTTTAGACTGTGTAGGTGTGTGTATTCAAACAGAAGTTCAGAGCTTCCTCTTATCATCCCAGACAGCCTGTAGCCGCACGTATTGAGTGTGTGGGGTGAATACATTTTCCATGAACGAAAAAAGCATTAAGGGACGATGCAGTACTGAACAAGGTGAGGTGAAGGTATAGGTACATCGGTAGAAAACTAGGTGTTGTGTATGTGGAGGTGGTTGAGATGTGTCTGCAGGGGAGAGATGGGAAGGCACCTGATTCTAAAACGGGGGAGTCATCAATATACTGATCACCTGTCGTCTCATGACACACGACAGTAGCTGGGAACCGCGACGGAGAACAAGGTAGGAACCGTGAGCAGAGAGAAAGAGAAGAAGTTTCGGACTTTTTGTTGTTGAGTTCTGTTCAGTCCATCTGTTCACTCCATCACCAAGCCTGTGGCTGCTCCGCTCCTTCACTGTGTATTTCAGAAACATCTGATAGGCTGTGTGACGCACTGAAACCGAAACACACAGTCCTGCAAGTTTGTTTTCCAGCATGCCAACGTGTTCCTCCCGGGCGCCTGTGATGAATGCGCTGGCGGTGGAAGGCAGAGAACACATGATTCCTTGAGATGAGAGTTCAAAGGTTTCCTTTGACACAACTCTGTTCCTTAGGTGCTTCTCCTCAAACCTCCACTGCTCTCCTGCTCTCGTTCTTTAGTTTCCAAGGTTGTGTGCACTTTTCAGCCATGTGCTGTAAACCCTGAACTCACTTCTGATGATGACTCACTCGCCTGACACGAGAAAATCCCAAAGATGGTTTTATTGAAGCAAACAAAAAGATGTGTTGTTGCCAAGCATTGCTCTCTCTCTCTCTCTCTCTCGCTCCCTTTCTCTCGCTCTCTGTCACATTATTTGTGTGTGTGTGTGTGTGTGTGTGTGTGTGCGTATGCCTGCGTGCGTGCGTATGTGTGTGTGTGTGTGTGTGTGTGTGTGTGTGTGTGTACGTACGTGCATGTGTGCTTGTGTGTGAGCAACAGAAAGAAAGAGACTAATGGAAACATTTCCATTCATTATCTTTTAGGGGCCATATTGAGAGACTAAATGACTCACTTCATAGATCAGTCTGTCAACCCGGTCAGTTGTTGTTTTAGGACTTGTCTTAAGTGTTCACATCAAGAGGAACCTTCACCAACTGCTGCTGAACGGCGACCTTGCTTTGAAAGTCTTCTCTGCTACATCCAGGAGAAAATACATTATCCAATATGAATACACGTTCCCTTCCTCCCGCAGTATAGTCCCTATATTTCATCCCAAAGGGGAACTCGGGGCTACTGCAGTCACCTAACCAACGTGGTGCTCCCACCTTCATATTACACCGCCCTTCTTCATTTGGAGTGATGTTGGATCATAGGAGTTGTATCCCTCTTTTGTGATAGCTGTTCTCAGAGTGACACAGCGTCAATAGACTCAAATGTTTTATGTCAGTATTTCCCTGAACTCTTGAGTGCTTTGATGGGTGAAAGTGGACCACTTTGTCACACAAGTGGCATGTGCAGCAACAGACAACAGAAGAGGTGGATGGGAACATTTCTGCAGTGCGTGGGAGACCAAAATAACCGTCCTTTCAAAATATTTACTTACCAGTAGTCTCTCTCTGTAGAGCTTTAGTATTTTATCTAACATTAACAGCAATCAATACTGGCCTATTGTATATTTCTGTATGCTATTTCTATATGCAAATTTTCCACGCCCCCCTTGGACACTACATGTACCCCTTAGTGGTACATGGTGGTACTTAGTGGCTTGCTAACCGCTGGTTCAGAACCACTGTTGTACATCACTGTTCAGTTGTATTCATCTTATTTTCTTCCCAGAGATATTGTCTTTTCCCAGAAGCACTCCAGAGACGTCTATTTCATCACAGGTGAAATAGACGTCAAGCTTGATTCGTGGGGTCCGGTTGGGGCCAAAATTGCGACTTGGAAACTTTGGAAAGTGGACCAAGCCTTGTCCGTTCACAATTCTGACTTGAGTGATTAGCCAGTCATGACTCTGGTCACCAACTCTGGTTTAAGGGCATGCATAAATAAGATGAGGACCAGAGAGAGGACAGAATCATTAATGATGAGAGGAAGGAAACCATGATGAGATTTCCCTCTTCTTTTGCCCTTTTTTCTTATCCATACTTACATTTGAATTGGACATGGAAATCGACACAGTGTTAAAAACCTATTTATATGCAGTCCATTTTGAAAGGAAATCATCCCTATTATGACACAGCGTACAGCATCCAATCTGACATATTTATATATTCATATAAAGGTCATATTAACAAGGGCAAAACAACCTTTTTTGCAGGGGGTAGAATATCTGGATTGTTTGCGTCATATACACTGAGTGTGCCATCTTGAATTGTGCTCTGAATGTCTGTGGTAACAAACCACCCGTCCAAAAGCTAAGCCAATTAGCTTTCAGATACAAGATACAAGACATAGCCTAACCCCCTGGCACCAGTGGTAGGATAATGTGCTTATGGACTTGGAGCAATCAGAAGTCAAGTTGTACGTGTACTGCACTGGTAAACCTAACGGTGGAGCCTTATTTTCCCTCCTCCGAACCTCCACGTCCAATGTGCCTTGGAGGCAAGTGCAAGGTGGCTTTACTGTAGGAACACACACCAGGCCGCAGCTTAAAAGGAGCACATGGGAGACATCAACAACCCAGTGCTGAAGGAAGCTCTTTGAAAAGCAGAACTAGAGAGACTTTGAGATGGTCACTGTAAAATGGTTGTGGAGTGTGTGTGGTTGGTAGCTGGTCTACAGCCTCACCTGGCCTGAGTCAGACTGATTAGACTCTGGGGCCGGGCGGGGGTTCACACCTGTGGTGCAGAGCACCCATGGCACCCAGGATACACCAGCTATCACCACACACACTCGGGTGAGAGCCACTGTCATGGCAGCATGTTACATCTGCTCGGCGAATACCAATATCCAATAAACACATATATCAACCTAGATCTACCCGGGTCCTGTCTCGGAGGGCCCCAGCAAAAGCCACTAAGGTGGCGTGTGGCAGGGAGGATCTGCCGCAATGGTCAAAGATGGAAAACGTGTGTGTGGTGGGTGTTGGTGGTCATGGTGGGAGCAGGGAGAGTGTGAGTGTGGACACCTTTAGTTCATTACATAGCGACAGATTAGTGATTAAAAGTGCAGATAGAAGGCCTTCTGAGACATGATTACATGAGGAAATATAAATTAAGACTATAACTAATATTTTCTTAGTTGCTTTTTATTTAACCACCCTGACATCGTCATGGAAACAGAGGCCTTGCCCCCCCCCCTTCCCCCTCCCCTAAACATCATTTCTTGCCACCCGTGCCAATCCGCTTCAAATCATTTACTCATGCTTGGATTTCATGGTCCAATAGGATGTCAGGCAGAATCTGTAATTGAATTTTCCACAACACCTGGCCGACTCGGACACTCGAGGGCTTTAAAGAGAACAGTAACAACTGGAGGGCTACCAACAGTTATATAACAGCTTTTTTTTTTTATTACATTTTTTTTTTACCCTGTAATACTCTTGCTCATTAGGGTAAAGCTACAATATCAGTTTCGGTCTGACTCTTGGAAGGAGATATAGCAAGAGTCCGACTTCTTTGTACTATTCATGAGACATTTTTGCAGGTAGGCATTGGGCATCTTGAAGACATTGGGAATCAAACCTAGAACCTTTCAGGTAGAACCTTCTAGCCCCGGTTCTGTGTTTTAGTGTGGTTTGAGTTAATTTACATGTTTGAGCACCGCTTGCAAGTGTCTCTAATAGGTAGTACATGCCAGGCCTTTGTACCATGTGTGTATTCGTGTTGTCTCAGTACTGTAGGGAATATGAGTCTGTTGCTAGGTCAATGTACAGCCACCGTGACAACATCAAAGTGCTCCGTGTACTATGCACTGTCCACAAAAAAACATGAATATAAATGCTATACTCGTTTTGTTCATTTGTTGTAAAATTATCTTTTTACAGTGCTCTTGATGGTGGAATAGAGCCCCCAAGGAGCCCAAGCGAAGCGGTAGAGAACGATATGGGGAAGTGATTAGAGGCTGAGGGAGAAAAATGCAAAATCAAAAAACGCTAACTAAACGCATAACTAAAGGGAACACTTTCGTTTAACACTTATATGCACATGCACACACATGAACACACACACACACACATACACACAAACACACACACTCGAACACACACACACACACACCACTGTGAGTGTATTGCGCATCTGCAAATTGCAAAATACTGAATGAAGTCCTGAAGCAATCAGTTGCCATGGAGACGCTCCCATGTTCTTCCTTTCATGTGGCCATTGAGCAGCATCCGGTGTGAGGGAGGCGCTGTCACTAACTGCATTAAGAACACAATTGAAAAGTGTTGCTATGCTCTGGGACGCTGACGTCTGCACTGGTCCAAATAGACCAGTCATTTGATGAGCTTGTGTTCATGTGGGCGATCGAGAGGATTAGCCACTGAGAGTTGACAATTGTCGATAAGGTTGGTTTAGTCCTGTTTCGAAACTCTCACTTTTTTGTCATTTCAGCAGTTCAGCAGTGGCACTTAATATGGGGGCCGGATATATCTAGTGATTAGGGCAGCGTTTCCCAACCTTGGGGTCCCTGAGATGCATATGGGGTCGCAGCAGATTGCTGAAATAAGCTGTAGATATGTAATGATTCTGTTTAGCAAACCAAAAGGTCTCCTAGATGTCCTATAAATAATAACTGACTGCCGAATGATTTATAGCCAAGAGCAAACTAATCAGTGTGTTAGTGTGTAGTGCAGCGATGCAATTACATTTACTGGGACATTGATATTACCGGCACATGTTGATTGGGTAAAATGTGAAAAAATATGTGTGGAAGCAGATGCACAATAGTTAAAGTTTTAACATTTTCAGAGCTAGAAATGGGGTCACGGGCCAAAAAAGGTTGGGAACCACTCGGCTAGGGTGTTTGTGTTTGAACAACCAAATAAGCATCCTTGGGAAAGATGTATCTCTCTACCCCTCTAACCATTCAATGTAAGTTGCTTTGGATAAAAGCATCAGTAAAAGGACTTAAATAGTCTTCACTCTACCTCTCTCTCTCTCTCGGCAAAAGCTCTCCAATCAGCGTGCGTTGAGTCTGATATCGGTAGGTGTGTTATGTTGATATATTAGTCATCTCTTGCAGCTCCTCCGCCCCAAACAAATCAACAAGGCACACAAAAGATCCTTGACATTTTTCTCTTGTACACCTTCATGTAACAGTTGGAAAAGTCAGTTTGTGCGGTGTGACCCATTAACATTAGGGTGTTCGACTCCCAGCTGAAAGGTACTGGGTTCGATCCCCCAGTGTCCACAACCCAGCTGGGTTCCTCCCCAGCTGGGGATAAAAGCGCCTGCGAGTGAAATAGTGTAAAAGTATTTCAGCAGCGACGCAGTTACACCCCCAGAATAGTTTAGAAACAATTTTGCACCTCCAGCATGTTCTGAATCTTCTGGTTCATCCAAGCATCCAGTCTGGTCTCCGAATTGTCTTTGTTCAGATTGTGATTAAAGATCGTGATTTCCATAATTGAACTCCACTCAGCTTTAACCCAGACTGCATACCTGACGGGGAGTCATTTGAGATTCCAGTATTCATGCCCCAACGTTCCTTCACTTGACTGAGCAACCGTTTTGGTACGAGGCGGCGCGGCTAATGGGAAAACAAATGGAAAGCAGATTTTTAATGAATCTGCTGGCAGGTTGTTGGCCTCCCCAGCTGGCCTGGTTGTCAGAACAGCGTCTTGAAGAGCGTTCAGCGAGAACATAACACTGACACGCGAATACCGACGTGTCAAATGTTTGTTTTACGTCTTTCGGGTCCTGTCTTCTTGTAGTATACGTACTTTACAGAGTCGTCGAAATGAGCGAAAGCTACTGGGCGTAACAACCCCAGGTTTAAACACGTAGACGTGGTGTACGCTGTTCAAAACCCAAAGTGTGATTGCAATGTCAACCAGGTAAGATGTAGGTGCTGTGCTTTGATGGAGAAATTGGACAAAGTCTCCCCACTTCTTTCTATGATTGTATATTGATGTTATATCTTTATATCTTGACAGAGCCGAGAGAAAGAGAAGAGAGAGACGGGGTGGACAGAGAGAGAGAGAGCGACAGCGCAAAAAGAGTGTGTGTCTCTGTCTATAGATCTCATTTTGCCCCCATTTTATCTGTTGCACACACTCACCTCCTTCTTCTCCATCAGTTCAGATCACACACACTCTCACCTCCTTCTCCATCAGTTCAGATTACACACACTCTCACCTCCTTCTTCTCCATCAGTTCAGATTACACACACACATATAATCTCACCTCCTTCTCAGATCACACACTCTCACCTCCTTCTTCTCCATCAGTTCAGATTACACACACACACACATAATCTCACCTCCTTCTCAGATCACACACTCTCACCTCCTTCTTCTCCATCAGTTCAGATCACACACACACTTTCACCTCCTTCTTCTCCATCAGTTCAGATCAAACACACTCTCACCTCCTCCTTCTCAGTCAGTTCAGATCACATACACACATGCTCTCACCTCCTTCTCAGTCAGTTCAGATCACACACACATGCTCTCACCTCCTTCTTCTCAGTCAGTTCAGATCACACACACACGCTCTCACCTCCTTCTCAGTCAGTTCAGATCACACACACATGCTCTCACCTCCTTCTTCTCTGTCAGTTCAGATCACACACACACACACACGCTCTCACCTCCTTCTCCGTCAGTTCAGATTACACACACACTCACCTCCTTCTCAGATCACACACTCTAGTCTCACCTCCTTCTCCATCAGTTCAGATCACACACTCTCTTACCTGCTTCTACATTTAGGGGCATTTAGCTGATGCTTTTGTCCATCAGTTCAGATCACACACACACACTCACCTCCTTCTCCATCAGTTCAGATCACACACGCTTTCGCCTCCTTCTTCTCCGTCAGTTCAGATCACACACACACTCCTCCAGCTCTCAGACAGCTCCCATGTCACATGACCACACATGGGCCCTCACCTCTGTGCTCCCGGCGCTGCCGAGAGCGAGGAGCATCTCGGTAGACAGGCCCTGTGGCGTTCAACCCCGCCCCGCCCAGACTATAGGCCGGCATGTCTTGGATGTGGATTTTACTATGGAGGACAAGGGGAAACTCTGGCGCTCCCCCCTCCCCCCCCCCTCCCCCAGCCTGCTCCAAAGGATAATAACCA
>JAOPJI010065512.1:0-11285 GCA_027122695.1 Merluccius productus | reverse complement strand
AGTCACTGGCTTTCTCTGTTCTTTCTCCATCACACGCTCTCCTCGAGTGTGTGTGTGTCTCTCCCTTTTGTACCTCTCCAATCAGTGTGGTGGCTGGCTGCAGCTGTCCTCTGCCAACGAGGTGCAGGTGTGGTGACTTTGGCTGATTGCAGGGGAACTCCATATTTGGGCATGAGTGTAAATGTGGGAAAGGGAACATACCGGTGTTCCCTCACCTCTCCTCTGAGGCTCCTCTGCCGGCTGTCACAGTGTGTATATGTACATATGTGTGCATAATGTGTATAAACGTATGTGTGTATATTATGTGTGTATGTATAATATATACGTATGTATGTAGGTATATATGTGGACTGCATTTATGGACTGCATTTATATCGCACTTTTTAGGACCTATGGCCACTCAAAGCGCTTTACAATTATTGCCTCACATTCACCCATTTGTACACACATTCATACTCCGACGGCGGGACAGCAATGCAAGGCGACAGCCGGCTCGCCGGGAGCAGTTAGGGTTAGGTGTCTTGCTTAGGGACACCTTGACACTTGGCTAGGAGTAGCCGGGATCGAACCAGCAACCTTCCAATTACTAGGCAACCTGCTTCTACCTCCTGAGCCACTGCCGCCCCATACACACGTATGGATATATGTGTGTATGTACGTATGTATGTATGTATGTATGTATGTATGTATGTATGTATGTATGATATATACGTATGTATGTAGGTATATGTGTGTGTGTATGTGAATATGTATGTATATAAGTGTATATTTTGGTCTGTCCTGGTAGATCTTTCAGGGCATTTCTCATCACTGTTTGGAACTCAAGTCCCTGAGGAACGTGTTTGCGTTCTCCTTCTGTGAAAACAACACTTTTCCAGGTCGGTAACAATGTGACGCTGGGCCAACATTTGCATATCTTTCTCTTAACTTGATCTTACTTTTGAAAGCGTTTCCCTGAGTTTCCCTCTGAGTTTCTGTCCAAACAATGAGCAACCTGTTCAACACAACATGTGTTGAACGACCTGTTCAACACGTGACATGTGTTCACATGGTTTGGTTCACTTGACAGAGTCCAGTGTGAACGCTAACCGAACCAATTGAAAAATGCAATAAAGCAGCAACTTGAACCGAGTCGACCCAACTGTAGGTGTGAAAGTGACCTGTTTTCTTGTAGAGATGAAGAGGCAGCAGAGGACAATGATGTTTGATTCGTTGGACGACTGGGCACAGGACATAAGCAGACTGAAAGGAGCCTGCCGATTGGTCGCTGAGAACGCACAGTTTGACCTTTCCCCCCAGTAAGCATCTGGCGGGGATTATAGCTCACACATTAGCTTAGCCTCAGGATTATATTATAAACATTGTATTAGAAAAAGGATTATGATATTATGATTATTATATTATATGGATGAATTTGAATTGTCATTATTTCTAAAAGTCTTTCCTGTCTGACCCGACAGCTTGCCACAGTTCTTCATCGTTCCGACAAATGTCTCCGATGCCGACCTCACCCCCTTCCAAGGAAATGGGCTGCCGGTAAGACGCCTCACCGAATCTGTTTAGTTATCTAGTGATTAACTGTTTAGTTATCGATTAGTTAGTTATCTAATTATGAATTGTTCAGTAGTTGCCTAGTTATTAACTGTTTAGTCAGTTATTTCATTATTAACTAACTACCACTCCCCACTCCGAGCCATCTTAATACAAATCTGGAGCTTTGTCGGTCTTGGTTGCCAGCAGCTTCCACGGTGAAGCTGCTGGCAACGCGGGCCAGACCCGGGGTGGGTTGGCGGCTGTTGTCGGATTAATGTTCTTGTTGGCGAACTTCAGCCAATGTTCTATAGTTGGGTGTTGGTGTTTGTTGGGACCGTGTTGGTGTTTGTTGGGACTGTGTTGGCGTTTGTGGGGACAGTGTTGGTGTTTGTTGGGACAGTGTTTGTGGGGACAGTGTTGGTGGGGACAGTGTTGGTGTTTTTGGGGACAGTGTTGGCGTTTGTTGGGACTGTGTTGGTGTTTGTGGGGACAGTGTTGGTGTTTGTTGGGACAGTGTTTGTGAGGACAGTGTTGGTGTTTGTGGGGACAGTGTTGGTGTTTGTTGGGACGGTGTTGGTGTTTGTTGGGACAGTGTTGGTGTTTGTGGGGACAGTGTTGGTGTTTGTGGGGGCAGTGTTAGTGTTTATTGAGACTGTGTTGGTGTTTGTGGGGACAGTGTTGGTGTTTGTTGGGACTGTGTGCAAGCAGCTTTTTAAAGTCTCATTTACAGGTGCGATTATGCTCTTCTTGTGATGCCTATTGTGAATTGTGTTGCAATGGTTTATCATTTTCAAAAACTGGGTACCCAGAAAAAAGGTTTGGGAACCACTGCCCAATAGTAATTGTTCTGTTGTTTCCAGATGTGGTGCTGGTCCCACCATAGCGGCTGTGCTCTATTCAAGACCTCCTCTCTGCCGGTCACTCTCCTGCAAGAAGACCCGGTCGCCCAGGCCTACATGGAGAAGTAAGATCAACTGCTACTACTAAACCCCTAACCCCTAAACTCTGACCCTTACCCCAACACTAACCATAAAGCTAAACCCTAAACCTAACCCCAACCTTATTCGTAAACCCTGACCCCAACACTAAACGTTCTAACCTCAACATTAACCCTGACCACACCTTGTTCATATCCATGTTCTTGCTCTGGAATAGCCAGCCCTGGGCACCACTCCATGCCATGTTTGTGATGAGCTAGGTGGACTGGTCATAGTTACAACATATGTGAGACAGGAAGTCATCAGGAAGGAACTGTCAGTAACATCCTGTCTCGGCACAATGCTCTTCCTGTGTGCAGAATGTTGAATGCGGTGGCCCAAACCTACCTGTTCTCTGTGAAGACGGAAGACCTCTCAGACACCCTGCCCTCTGTCCCGGACATCCAGCTCGCCTACAACAAGTTCAAACACTTCTTTCTCATTGGTCAGTGGCCAATAGAACGGATGGTCAGATTTACCTTCAGTCTTTTAGCTGACACTTTTAGGTGGAGGCTGCGAAGAGTCAAAGCAAACAATCAGAATTAGGTTTTTTATTGGTGGTAGTGCATAAAGTTGGTTGATCACATAGCCAACTTTATTTCTTTGGACAAGTAACACTCAAGATGAGGTGGTGAATCCACCCAGAGGAAGGCATGTTATTCCCAGTCTTCTTTGTTTTGACAGAGAACACAACAGACTTCTGGCTCTCAGATGTGAAGTGGCTGTCCTCACTGGACAGCTGTGGCTGGTTGGACATCATCAGGTGACCTCATTATCTAGTCATTGAATCCTGACTTTTGATTTGTGGTAGTTAGGGTTCTAACATTGTGGTGAAACCTCAGGCAGTGTCTGCAGAAGGCGGTGGAGGTGGTGGAGTGTCTGGAGAAGGAAAACGCCAATGTCCTCATCATGGGTAGGTCATTAAAAACTACAAACTGTACTTTAAATAAACTACAAACTGGACTCTCAATAAAACTACAAACTGGACGTGGAGTGTGTGTGGGTGATTACATTATACATTATGCTACTTGGCGATGCTAAACGATGCTACTTGGTGATGCTAAACAATGCCACTTGGTGATGTTAAACAATGGTACTCTGTGTTCTTACAGAGGAGGGCGGTTCGGACCTGTGCTGTGTCATCTCCAGCCTGGCCCAGCTGATGCTAGACCCATTCTACCGCACGCTAACAGGCTTTCAGAGCCTCATTCAGAAGGAGTGGGTCGCAGGGGGTCACCGCTTCCTGGACCGCTGCAACCAGTTGCACCTCAAGGACAAAGAGGTAAACACAGACCCATCACCTCATTATCAGGGTCATATCATTACCTCATTACCAAGGTCATATCATTACCAGTGTGATGGCATTACCTCATTACTAGAGTAATGTCATTACCAGGGTTGTATCATTACCTCATTACCAGAGTGATGTCATTACCTCATTACCAGAGTGATGTCATTACCTCATTACCAGAGTGATGTCATTACCTCATTACCAGAGCTCTGTCTCTCTAGAATGTGTCTCCTGTGTTCCTGTTGTTCCTGGAGTGCGTGTGGCAGCTGGTTCGGCAGTACAGTCCGGCTTTCCAGTTCTCTGAGACGTACCTGACTGTCCTGTCAGACAGCGTCCACGTGCCGGTCTATTCCACCTTCCTGTTTAACTCCCAGTACCACCGCTACACCTTTGTCCAGGTAGTCACCACCACATACACAACACTGTTGTAACACCACATGCACAACACTATTATAACACCACATACACAACACTGTTGTAACACCACATGCACAACACTATTATAACACCACATACAACACTGTTAGGACACCACATACACAACACTGTTAGGACACCACATACAACACTGTTAGGAAACCACATACACAACACTGTTATAGCACCACATACACAACACTGTTAGGAAACCACATACAAAACACTGTTAGGACACCACATACACAACACTGTTATAACTACACTGTTATAACACTTACATAATATAATAATGACATAATTGGTCCAGCTTTTCTGCAATGTAGTTTTTGCTGCACCCAAAGTGTTGTATTAATCGTCTTTTATCAAAAGTAATATTTAGTTTAAAGGGTTAAACTTTAAGACTTTAAACCAAAAGAGTCTTTTGGCTCTTTTCTGAACATTAAGATACTTTAACTTTTAAACTGAACCTGTCTTTGCAATGTAGTGCACCCAAAGAGAAATCAGTTAGTTAGCCTTGAAGTTAGTTTAAAGTCTGTTTCTGTTGATCTTGCCGATTCTCACACTGGATGGCAGGTGTCTTTTTACGAAGAATAAACAAAGCATTCAAATCCTGAATTGAGATTTGAATACCTAACAAACGAATATTCGGGCTCAGCCCTTAACCTTTATCATCAAACTAAACCCAAAATACTCCCACAGGGCAGAGGCATTTTTCTTGTTTACTAGCATGCTATCCCCACAACTCTAGTCACCGTCTTTCTCAGCTCAGCTGTTCCAGCAGTAGACTGACCTCTGGTGGCGCGTGCTGTGCACTACTTATACAGGCTCATCTTCACTGGTCTTTAGACTGCAGTGCAAAGCAGACAACAATTTGCTGAAGGAACCTTTTAGATCCTCAAAAAGTAGTTCCGGGTACTTTGGGTGGAAATGTGGCGGTTGGTGGTGGATTTACATTGCACACTTTTAAAAGTAGCCCAGCCTGTGTAGGTAGTTTCTACCTGACGCGTGTTAGTTTCTACCTGACGCGTGTTCCTAACTTCCTACCTGACGTGTGTTGTAGGCAGAGTCTCCCCAGACCCCCCCCAGCCTACTGAGGTGTCCCGTGGTCTGGGATTGGTCGGTCCAGTTTGACTGTAAGGCTCAGGAGCTCTTCATCAACCCTCTGTACACTGAGAAGACGCAGCGGGTGTCTCAGCGGTCCCAGCTACACAAGGTCATTATCCTGTCCATTATAATGTCGTTCTATTGTCCATTATCATGTCTTGTCAATGGTCTAAAGCACACTGATCGGGAAGGTAGAAGGCTTGTATTTATTTGCTGGCTTCATCTTGTACTCATCTTGTGTGTCCCTCAGCACCAGCGGCAGCTGTCCTTGCCTGGCTCTAAGCAGTCCCCTAAGAAGGGCTTCTTCAAGGAGGAGACAGAGAACCTGAAGAAGATCCTCCGGGTGAAGAGACTGAGTCGCTGGATGTCTCCGGACCCCTGCTCCTCATCCCGGGAGTTCTACCAGGCCTGGCTGCGGAGACCGCTGGACTACCACGGCCTGATCCTGCCCTGTCTGGAGGGGCCCTGGCTCCACCTGTGGATGCAGCGCTACCTGCGTTGGGTGCAGGAGGTGCAGATCTTTGGTGGAGGTCTGGTCACCGTCCTCAGCCAGCTGAACGGCCTCATGGAGGAGGTGCGGGGGCTCAGGAGGGAGCTGGACCTCCGGGGCAGCGGCGGTCCTCCCACTGCCCGGCTCCAGAGGAACAGAGGCTCCAGGGTGGAGAGTCAGGGCTGGGGGTCCCGGGTCCGCTTGTCCTCATCCTTCCCTTTCAGTGCTCTGAGGCGCAACTCCTCCTACAAGCCCTCCCTCCCTTGCAGCCAGCTCCACGGGCTGGGCCCTTCGGGGGACGGGGTGCAGGACCTGGATGACCCGGAGTCTGTGGTCTGACCTGGGTCAGACCCAGGGTCTGTGAGGACATCTCTTCATAGGGTGTGTGCTGGAGTACTTGGGAATCAAACGTTTCAGGTTCAACAAGAAACCCTGAATCCCTGATCACCCAGGAGACTGCTTCCGTGTCCAGACACGTCTGGCTTGTGGCCCTTCAACACATTTCAAAGAAGAAACGTTTAATTCATGAAGACATCACATTCAAATCAACCCTCAGGGATGGGAAGCCTTTGAAACTGTTTTTTATTGGTTGGTTAACGCTGCCTGCTGGTGACATCACCAACTATTATAAGGTGCAAGGTATCATCATGCACCAATAGCATGTGGTCCTGTGTTTGGGGACCCAGAGGTTGTACAGGTTACTAAGAGCTATGCACTACAGCCATGAGAGCAATACACAGCCTGTAAAACCCAGGATCATAGCCAATACTGTGTGTCTGTGAGTTTAATCCAATTAGCAAACCATGCCAGGATTTCCAGGATCTACTTTCAGATGTTTCCCGCGTTTGGTTTGCGGTCTTGGTTCAATGACCGTATGAGTCTGCTTGTCGGCAGTGTCACCAGGAACATTTAGGAATTTACGTTGTTTGAACGTCCATCATCGTCATCGTCATCATCGCTTGCACCAGTGAATATATTATTATAGCAGAGCTAGCACCAGTTATAATAAATTACTGTTTCACCTTCAACTATACACATTCCAAGTAAGAAACACAAACCACTTGAAATTGACTTTGTATTTCAAATATTTGTTTATTTGATTCACAAGTTCACAAGGTTTTTTTAACATTCCTACAGTGTTTTAAGGTTATTTTTAGTTTCAGCTCATTCAGTTACTAAGTATTCTGTAAGTAATATTACATTAGCACCAGATCATGAATCATAAGATCATTAGAACATGAAATCATTAGATCACTAGAACTCTACCTGAGAAAGTGGTTTTCCGAGCTGTGAACACATCCATGATGCAGAGTCTTTAGACCAAATGAAATGCCTTTTACTACTGATAAGTCATGATATAGTAATTATGATATGGATTAATTCATGTTTCTATTGTTTAATACTTAGTGAGGTTATTTATCTCACTGTTGAGAGAACATGTATGTTTTTGTACTGCAAGCTGCCGCTATTGCAGATGCTGCCTTTTTTCTAAATGTTCTTTCCACTACTGATGTAACACTTAAGCTTTAGTAAATATTATAACCTGCCTTAGCACTGATATGCGCCTATAAAAGCCTATTGACTGTAGATTCATAACAGATCTGCTGATCGTCTTCCAAAGTTTCTGAATGCTTTAGAATTAAATAAAGTATTGCGTATCCCATGTGCAACGTTCTCAATAGCAATTCATCTCAACCATGTCTGAAAAGTATTCAATGCACTCTGAAATCACTGAATGCAGATTTATAAAGAGACAAACTGTTGGGAGCTGTGTCTGGTATATCAATATGAACTTGGTATTATGCTTTATTATATTTGTGTGTTGGTAACTGTCCACTTCATTGTGTACCAATTCTTCATGTTTAGACTTCATGTGCGAGGGCAGAGCGACCACATTATCTGTAATCTGACGCCTGTAAGGTTTCTCCAGCCCAAGGTGTAATGTCTCACTTCCCCACACATTCACAATTGGTACACAGTGAAGTGGACAGTTACCAACACACAAATATAATAAAGGATAATGCCAAGTTAATATTGGTATACCAGACAACTTCCCTATAATCAAATATTGAAGATCAACAAAGTTTGACATACTACGAAAGTATTGTTTCAATTAACAATGAGCACAAAGGACTGATAGTTATAGAGTAGGTTAAGGACTGAGTTATAAATTAGGTTAAGGATTGATAGATATAGAGTAGGTTTTGCTTATTTCTAAAATCCTTGGAATTAAAAACTTGGGATTGATTGTCAAACTAAGTAGGTAAAGGTCAAAATTAAATTCAATATTAAATAATCATAAAATGAAATACAATTGACTAAAAACAACTAAAACTGACACATGAATGGTTACTTGGAGGAAGTGGAAAATATGTGTAGGCCTACCTGCTGGGAGACTGGAGGCCTACCTGCTGGGAGCCTTGTAGGCCTACCTGCTGGGAGACTGGAGGCCTAACTGTTGGGAGCCCTGGAGGCCTACCTGCTGAGAGTCTATCTGCTGGGAGCCCTGTAGGCCTACCTGCTGGGAGCCTTGTAGGCCTACCTGCTGGGAGCCTTGTAGGTCCTACCTGCTGGAATGCCTGGAGGCCTACCTGCTGGAATGCCTGGAGGCCTACCTGCTGGACGGCTTGTAGACCTAACTGCTGGGAGCCTTGTAGGTCCTACCTGCTGGAATGCCTGGAGGTCTACCTGCTGGGAGGCTGGAGACCTACAGGTCTACCTGCTGGGAGACTGTAGACCTACCTGCTGGGAGACTGTAGACCTACCTGCTGGGAGGCCAGTAGGACGGTCTACCTGCTGGGGGGGCTGGCCAGCCTCGGTGCCACATCCACTGCTCCCGTCAGAGCCGGCGCCATATTGGATCCTCAGTGGTAAACACACGCTCGCCGCGGCTCCGACACCCAGGCTTTTTAGTTTAGCAAAACGGCGGCGCCGAGCTGCGGCTATATGTGTCAGGGCGGTCGGTCCAGGGCTTAGTCTCGGGCAACACGGAGTCCAAAGGGGGTTCGGGGCTTTGTTTCTGTGGCCGTTGTTTTTGGCGAGCTCGCCGGTGTGTGTGTGTGTTGTTTTTTTTGTTTGTTTTGTTGAGACATGACTTCCCTGAGTCAGAGGAGCTCCGGCCTGGTGCAGCGCCGGACCGAGGCGTCGCGTAGCGCCGCGGCCGACAAGGAGAGGCCTCCCTCCGGGGAGGAGGCCGAGCCGCGCCGGGGAGAGGAGCCGGAGGACGGCGAGCAGGGCGACTCCAAGGAGACGCGGCTCACCCTGATGGAGGAGGTGCTGCTGCTCGGCTTGAAGGACCGGGAGGTGAACGACACTGCTGCTATCGTTTCGTTTCTCCACACGGCATTTTTATATGAGCAAAAAAACACAACACAACACAGGTTGTTTGTGTTCATCCAGGTTATAAACCCGTCGTTTCTGTGTCGCGTAAAATGTAATTATCTCGGCTTAACGTAAAAATACACGGTGGTATGAAGCCGTGTGGCCATATGTTTAAATAACGTTACGTGTAACTTGTGTTATTTACATTGGCCGTGTTTAGTTGGCCCTATCTATCTATCTGTCTATATGTCTATATGTCTATATGTCTATCTATATGTGTATCTATCTATCTGTCTGTCTGTCTGTCTGTCTGAAGGAGATCTAGTTACTGCAGACTTTGACTGGAAAATGGGGGCATAAAATACTGAAAAGCCCTCTAGTATTTCAGACAGAAATATGGGATAGTTTTTGGTGTGTGTGTGTGTGTGTGTGTGTGTGTGTGTGTGTGTGTGTGTGTGTGTTGAGTCATTTCCCAACTCTTAATAAGATATGTCAGCTTATTTTAACCTGATCGTTGGTGTCAGAAAGTTTCATAAACTTGCTCTGAAACATTCCCAATACATTTCTGTAAAACATCTTCATTTACAATACAATCTGGTGTGCAGCCCTACATCTACAGCAGCGTTCTGTCTGTTAAACCTCTGGTCTGTTGAACCTCTGGTCTGTTAAACCTCTGGTCTGTTAAACCTCTGGTCTGTTGAACCTGTGGTCTGTTGAACCTCTGGTCTGTTAAACCTTTGGTCTGTTAAACCTGTGGTCTGTTGAACCTCTGGTCTGTTAAACCTGTGGTCTGTTGAACCTGTGGTCTGTTAAACCTCTGGTCTGTTAAACCTGTGGTCTGTTGAACCTCTGGTCTGTTAAACCTCTGGTCTGTTAAACCTGTGGTCTGTTGAACCTGTGGTCTGTTGAACCTGTGGTCTGTTGAACCTGTGGTCTGTTAAACCTGTGGTCTGTTGAACCTGTGGTCTGTTGAACCTCTGGTCTGTTGAACCTGTGGTCTGTTGAACCTGTGGTCTGTTGAACCTCTGGTCTGTTGAACGTCCGTCTGTGTTGATTTGAGTTCCAACTGAACTTGTTAGGACTATTATACAGCGATAAGAGACTTCATGTGGTTGAGATGTTTCCTGTGTTTATCTGGCCATCTTGACGCTCGTGTTTCAGCTTCAGTCCGGGATCTTGGCTGTGTTACAGTTATGCCCATGAATCCATAAGTCCTGGTTTACTTCAACAGGACACACGCCGACGACACGGTCACTCCATGGAGATGAAGTACTAAGTACACTATCGTATTTACAACTCCAGAAACGAGAGGTGTGCATATTCAGGGCCAGTCTCAACAGCTAGAGGAAGAGAAATAGATTGAGGTAGTTTGGTGTTAACAGGCAGTACATTTCATTGAGCCCAGACTTTCTGCCTCCCGGTGCCGGTGGGTCGGAGTCGAATGTTTTCCGTAGCGTCGAGCTTAAGGGCGGCAGTACTCGGATACGGTATCCCAAATATTAGCTCAAGGAGAGGTACTGAAGCTGTGTGTTGGGAGGGAGTTAGGTTGTGTGTTGGAGGGGAGGGAGTGAGGTTGTTCGTTGGGAGGGAGTGAGGTTGTGTGTTGGGAGGAGAGGGAGTGAGGTTGTGTGTTGGGAGGGGAGGGAGTGAGGTTGTGTGTTGGGAGGGGAGGGGAGGGAGTGAGGTTGTGTGTTGAGGGTGTGAGGTTTTGTGTTAACTTGGGAGGGAGTGAGGTTGTGTGTTGGGAGGGGAGGGAGTGAGGTTTTGTGTTGAGAGGGGAGGGAGTGAGGTTGTGTGTATCGGAGGTAAGTGTGTGAGTGAAGAGTTAGGTGTGTTGACTTGGCTCAGCGCCACCAGAACTACAAACATGGAGGAGATGTAGTCCTGAGGTTTTATGCTGCGTTCCATTTGTCTGGTAAACTCGTCGCCCGAGGTGGAAAGTGGTAAATCTCGCAGCTATCTCGCGACATTTACCGAGACACGCCCCCTTTTGGTCGTAATATGCGCCGTCCAACTCGGGGTCCTTCAGAGTACACCGAGTTGAACAAAGCGGAACATACGACTTGGAAAATGAAGATGGCTGCGCCCATAGTTCATGGAAGTTGAGATGTATTTTCTTTGTATTTGTACTACGTTGGTCGTTTTAATG
>JAOPJI010065490.1:0-11287 GCA_027122695.1 Merluccius productus | reverse complement strand
GTGCCGTGGCCAAGGGCCTGTTCCGTGCTGGAATACGGATGGCGTGCTCACACTAGCCAAACCGTTCCGGACTTTAGTATGCAAATGAGCTCGGGCACGGGGCCGCGGCCCTAGTGTGAGTGCACCCTGACAAACATCACAGCCATGGGTGCAAAAGTGCTCCGGCACTACCCCAGGGGCAGTGTTGGGAAATGCGGAGCTACATTTAGTTTTTTCTACACCATCCATTGCAACAGCTGGGACTGCCCCAACAAGTGATACTGCTTTCATCCTGGGACCCGAGCTGTCCAGCTGTTTGCCATCCCTCATCCCCCTTGAGAGACAGCGCATCTGAAGCGTGATCCTGCATGCTTACCACCCTAGCTCTCTCTCTCTCTATCTCTGTCTGTCTGTCTCTTTCTTGCTGCTTCATATGTGAGCAGAACTGGCACCTGGACCATTAAGACCATATCCGTTCTGAGCTCCAGCTTGACATCTTACATATTGGAGCGGAGAGGTATACGTATGAACAATGTGTCCAGCAGACAGCACGAAGCACACTGATTCTTGGCATATGTTTTCCTGTGCTGTAGCGGGGACTATTAGCGGAAGCATTTTGGACAACGGTGATATTAGTGTTGTGGCTTACCAGATGTAGGTTGTTGGTATAAGCCTGCCCAAGCCTGCCATTGGGCGACTGCAATAGTCGCCCAATGGCAGGCTCTGGGCGGGCTTATACCGTTGCCGTTAGACTATTGTGATTGGTTAAAGAAATACAAACAAGACAAAGCAATTTTTTCCCCCTATGCCTCTGCTCCAGTGCTGGCAGATAGGTCTGGCTATGTGAGACTAGTGTTGTGGTGAAGATACACAGAAAGACAGGTGCTGTGGGCCTGTCTGCATGTGCTCCCTGTCTGATGAAGGAGGAGGAGTGAGTCAGGACACTAGGATCAGACTGCTATTCAGGGAACGAGGTGGGTGGGGGGATCAGAGGCGGATGTGTGAGTGGTCCCTCTGCTTTCTCCATTACTCCTGTTTACTCCTTTCTCTTCCCCCCTAATTCAATTGATGGGAACCTCCCATACCCCATACCATTCCCTGCTGAGAGAGCATTCCAGTGGGGGTTACTGATGCCTAGGGGGGGCTTGTGGATCCAGGAGGGATTTACCTCTTGCAAAGGCAGCTGACCTATCCAAAACCATCAGAGCCTACACCCTTTCTTTCTGCAGAATGCCTTGAAAGGCGAGACTAGTATAACTAATTCTACCACAGGACCGCTGAGTAACATATACCTTGTGTACACTTGTGTATACACTACATGCTATGCTTCACTGAAGTTGTTTAATAAACAGAGAGAATGAGAGACATTCATTGGGGGGTTAATAGTAACAGTTCTCTGTTATTTCTCACCAGAAAGTACAGTTGATGAAGGTCCTGAGTTGCTGTTTATTATTATGGCCCAATCCCATTTCATATTTTTACCCCTACCCCTCTTTTTCAAGTGTCCCTCGCTTTTCGACTTGCCCTTCGGAACAGAGTTACAAGGGTTAGTGATTGGTTTCTTCCCCTATGAAATGGGACAATCCTTCAAGACCCTGATACATCATCAGCAGTCGTCAATGTTTGTGTAAATAGACGCGACAAGTTTGTTGCCTGCCAGTCTGCACTGGGGAGCGGTACAAGTGCAGCAACTTCGCTGCTGGATTTTGTTTAATTTCAGGTGTCATATGCCATCATAGGGGGGAAATGCGACATGGAAGTATGTCAAAATGGGGGACTGTCATAACATGCACAAATCAGCCTTAAAACAATGTTGTAACATTATCAGCATACTAGTGTTTTTTTATATTTATTAACGAAGAATATAAAATCCGGCTCGAAGGACCAATGTTTTAGAGATTGCCTCGGTTAAGGATTGCTGGTTGAGGCGGCTGATTATGAACAAGGATTCAGATAAGAGAACCAGGCACTTGGAGAGATATCTTCGTTTACTCTTCTTTATTGAGTAAACTTGGATGAACATCATTATGTGTGGTAAATGCGTGTGAATTTTACAAAGGGGTGTGGTCTGCAAGAAAACAACAATAAACCTGAATTAGACCAGCTACAGTCACTTCTAGAATATGAACACACAATTACTATTGGTGGGTAATAAGCTGGCAGGTAATACGGTGCTAGAGTATGCATCAGATATTGTAGGCTATCATCTTATTATATTACAGAGTGAACATGGTCATAAGTTTAACCGGGATACACATTAAAAACATTAATCTCGATCAGGAAACATATTAGCTAATGAACAAGCTCCGTAGTTTCACCGTCTTCAGAACATCAAAGAACATATAATGAAAACCAAAGTGAAGTCCATGCACCAAAGTGAACATGTACTCACATGGGTTTCATGGACGCACACGTCAACGAAGAAAGGCAAACTGTTATCGGCGCGACGAGTAAAACATTAATTGCTGCGCATCCACTTGGGGAATCAAACTTCTTCTTCTTCTTCTTCTTCTTCTTCTTCTTCTTCTTCTTCTTCTTCTTCTATTTATTGGCGGATTACAGCATTTTGTGTGTATACCGCCACCTACTGTACAGGAGTGTGTAAAGGGACTGGCCAGACTATATCGCTTTTCCTTTTTGAAATGTAAATAAAATAAATCAATAAACAAAACCAAAGCAAATAAACTAACAAAACAAAACTACAAAAAAACAAACAAAAAAACCCTAATAAAATTATTTTAATTAATTCTGTATCATTTAGGTAAATGATAAGAGCTTTAATTCTATCTCTCTGCATACCTTGTTCCTCTAGTTTGTTATGGATTCCTGATTCTTCTTCTATTTCAAGCCATTCCTGTCTGAAATCATTATAAGTAGCCTAGAAATCTAGACGCCCCTAGCGGCAGCAAATTTAATTTGCAGACAGGGGGGTCTAATGAGTTTATTGAGTCTGAGTTTCGGATGTTTGTGGGGAGGGAGTTCCCTAATATGTGTAGTGTTGAGTTAAGGCCTGTGTGCCCTAGTCTCGTCTTGTATACACTACCTCTTCTCTTCTGCTAACACCCACTGCTGTGAGTCTTTTCCCCCGAACATGACTCTGAACTTTAAAATATTGTCTACCATTGAAATCAGCCTCCCATTCTTCCTGCCATCTTTTCATAGTTTCCACTTTAATTATCGTTTTAGCTTCCCCTTGGAGTGACCTTGATTAAGTGCTGTTTTGGCTATTTTGTCAGCTAGGCTACTTCATTGCCTTTCATCCCAATATGTGCTGGAACCCAACAAAACTGGACTGCAATTCCAAGATTTCTAAGATGTGTTAACAGGTGTCTAATTTTATAACGTCTTCTCTTATTGATTGCAACGAGTCAGCGACGGCGTGGGGTTATTTCTCCGTCTGCTCCTGCAACCAATATATGCCCAATACTGACCCGTGGTGTTTCGGAGGAAATATTGCATGTTTTCAACTTAATAACATTTCAACTGTGGAATTGCACGCGGTCGTACAGTTGTTGTTGTTTTTTTTGTTTTGTTTTTTTACAGTTACCGTTTTAATTAATTTGTCCTTTACTATCTTTTATTTTATTTTATTCCAGTTGAGGCTATAACTTTTCTGTATAGGCCTATCTACATTGTATTTTCTATTTCTGTTTAAAAAAATAATGTTTACATTTAAAAAAATGCAAAAAGTATTTAAATGTAAAATCAATAGTATTACATTTAATAATATAATACATTGTAAATATATTTTAAAAAGCCGCGCCTCTGTGATTTAACTCAGCTGACTTACAGTCACTGTCACGTGACTGGGCTGTTCCGTAATGGTACAAAAAGCGAAGTTTGCTGGTCAACTTGAACAATGGGACATACGAAACCTTGCATTATTTTGGGATTGCTTCCCCTCCTGGTTGTCGTCAATGCAGGTATGTTGTTTCCAATGATGGTCTGGTCTTAAACGGGATAAAACTGGTTGAAAGTAAAGTAATGTTATGTTAGCTTAGCTACAATCAGCCATAAGTGGCAGTGGTGGAGTAAATAAAAGCAAAGGTTTACGTAATGTCCTCAACCATTGCTATACTGCTAAACTTTAAAGACCTCACGAATGTTTGATAATATCTTTTCGATAATCAAGTTGGTCTTTTTAACAAACGACCCTATATCCCCTATAGCCGTGTCGGGTCATGTAACCAGTGAAGAGGCGTGGGGCTACGTCGATGTCCGCCATGGAGCCCATATGTTCTGGTGGCTGTACTACGCACACAGCCCGTCCGCAGCATACCAACACCTGCCTCTGGTCATGTGGTTGCAGGTAGGTTAGTTGTTTTGTTGGTCGTTTATTTTTAATTAACCCATTGCTGTTGTTTTGACGTCCGAAATGATCTGATTAATTCACAGGGAGGCCCTGGAGGATCTGGTAGTGGCTTTGGGAATTTTGAGGAAATTGGTCCTTTGGATCGGGACCAGCAACCCAGAAAAACATCATGGGTAAATATATTGGCTCGCTTCGTTTGTTTATACATGACATTTATTTTGATTGAAATGTAGTTTACCATGTTTGTGTGTTCGTTTCTAGGTCCAGACAGCTAGTGTTTTGTTTGTCGACAACCCTGTTGGAACCGGCTATAGTTATGTGGATGAGCCAGATGTCTATGCCACGGATGTGGCTATGGTGGCTTCAGATATGTTGGTTCTTCTCAGGAGCTTCTTCACAGAGAGGAAGGAGTTCCAGGTATGAAAGTGCACTAGTTTGGTGGTTGTACTACTGGTGCCGTCTTTTTTTTGTTTTGTTTTTCCTCAACAGAATAGCCTTAATACTGCCCACAAATAACTGGACTTAGACTTGGAGTCGCTCCTGGGCGGTCTTGTATTTGTTTTGTTTTTTAAGTGCAGGAACATTGATGAAAATAGACTTGTGATGTGCTTTACAACTTAATTGAAAATGGGAAGCATAATGTAGATTTATATTTTCTGCAGTTGCTATTTCTACAAAGCAGAAGTAGTATTGAAAAACACTAAGGGCTTGGGTTTTTTTTGTTTCCCTATGCAGAATGTTCCCTTCTACATTTTCTCTGAGTCATATGGGGGAAAGATGGCTGCAGCCATCTCAATGGAACTCACAAAGGTACATTCGTTGGCACACTTCTGCTTATGGTGTGACTTCCACGTGAAGGGGGGTAATTATTACTCATGGTGCTGTGGTAGGCCAAGCAGAACTATTGCTGAGCAGCAGCATTGACGCAGCCTGTTCAAGGCGGGAATGTTGCGCCTTTTATTCCATCTGTATAAAAGGTACGAACACGGGTCCTTGTGGTCTCTCTCTCTCCTCCACATTCTTCTTTCAGAGACCAGCGCAAATTGACCAAGAGGAACCAAATGTCTGTCTACGGCGTCTAAGGTCCGCACACCTTTCTGCCTGAAACCGCTCCCTATTTCTCTTCAATTTCCCCTCCAACGGATTTCAGACAACCACATGAGATTAAACCAAAAAAGATGAATACACTTTATTAACATTGGACATGCATCAATTTGCATTACAAAACAAATTCACAACAGTAAGCTGTATAGTGAACTAGAGCTTCACTTTTCAAATAGATTATTATACTAGCCTATTACGTTTTGTTACTTTTATCACCAAGTAATAAAAAACGCTATGTACTGGCAAACACCAGATAGGCTTCAGCTAGTGTCGCAGAGTCAGCCTTTCCATGGTAACATAGTACAAATGAACCGACTAGGCTTCAACCAATAAAAGCCCTGAAATAGCAATGACAGCTTGGGAATTCCCTGATTGATCACGTTCAGGGTGAAGATATTCTAACCTGCTACTTTAAATGGGCCCCTGGTGGTGGTGGTGGAGGTTGTTGTTGTTGTCGTCATTATTAGTATGTGCATTTGACATGATCTTGTAGTGACTGTCTTTTCCGTACAGGCTGTAGCTGAAGGTTCCGTCAAGTGCAATTTTGCCGGAGTTGCACTCGGGGACTCATGGATTTCTCCTATAGGTGTGTGTGTGTGTGTGTGTGTGTGTGTGTGTGTGTGTGTGTGTGTGTGTGTGTGTGTGTGTGTGTGTGTGTGTGAGAATCTCAAGGATTTCGTTCTCTATGCTCGATGCTTTTGTCCAAAGTGACTTACAATAAGTATTTGTCAAAAGACAACAATAGTGCAACAATATATCGCTGTCGGTACAGTAGGATTTCATTAGTACATTTAGGGCATTTACCATACCTGGACGTGCTGCTTCGAGAGGTCAGCGTCAACCCGGAAATTGTTTGAACTTTGAGCGGCTAAGGGGGGAAAGTCTGAGCAGTCCGCTACGCCCAGGGTAGCATCAGTGCTAGGTTGGGCTTTAACGCTCAACTCCATAGGAAAACCTTGTCAAAGACTGAAAGCTCATCATGTGTTCACTTAAGTCACAAAAAATTCCCCTCTCATTACAGAATCTGTGATGACCTGGGGTCCGTATCTCTACAGCACGGTAAGCAATTCATAAAAATTCATATCTGTATTGTTATCTGTCTGCCTATTTGTTGTTGACACATACCCAAGTACATATATTGCATACATAAGTGTCAATAATACAATTGTATTGTATGCGGTAATTCGTATATGGACAAAAATTATAGCAAAGATACTAGCAAAAATGTTGCAGCTGCCGCCACATAATGCTTTATGCTGCTAATTGACATTGTAATTTGTTCCCATACACACAATCTATCATGAAAAAAATATCATTAGGTGTGCAGCTTTAGCTACACAACTCTATCATACTTATTTTTAATATTTTTATTATGCCCAAACTTCATACCTTCATACTCTTAGGGCTGGGGGGGGGTCAGGTAGTTTGCGGACGGCTACCACTCGCTATTGGTAGACTCAATATAGCAGCTTTAACGGCTGGGTGGTTACAGCGTTCAGAACGGAAAATATCCACCAGGGAACGTCTCTCTGCGTTTTTATCATTGTCAGTAGACCCTTCTGGCGATAGCAGAACGACGAGGTACCACAAATACTTTACTCAAGTAAAGTATTTGTGGGAAACACGTGGATCTGTGTCGGAGTCGATGGGCTCCTCCTGTAGGTGCGTGAGTTTGGTAAATGCTCGAGCTCTCTTGGGTTATGGACACAGAGGTGGTTGTCTGTGACAGTTGGTGAGTAAAATCTCCTATACATATTATATATTATAGCCTCATTTAAAAAACTGGAGCACAGCGGTTGTGGCGGTTCCTTCCATCCCCTGCAGTTGGCTTGCCAATCGCGCGGTATTGTGGTTATCGCGACAGCCCTACTCTATATGCTAGAACAATAATTAAAACTTTAGGATATTTTACTATCCAAACTTTTATGGAATGACTCAAAACTTGTATACTATTTATACTTTTTGAAACTTTTAAACTCCCACATACAGACAAATGGGATATTTGTGTTCTAGAATTTGTTTGTGTACAAATATAAACTGTCAACAAAAAAAACCATCACCGCTCTCTCAATATTAGACCCTATCGACATATTATACATAAGTCTTGAGCTTCTCTCAGCGATTGGTCATCTCATTTATCTACGCAATGGTGTTTATACTTTTTACAAGAGATGACTTTAAATGTGTTCCACATGCACATATTGAAATCTAAAAATCAGTTTAGAACTAAAAAATTCTCGCACTGGACTTTATATTCTTCCCAAACTTCCATACTGAACTCCTCTTTCATACTTTATACAACAATAATTAAAACTTTACCCACTACCTTACCTTCCAAACTTCTATACAATTATGCAAAAGTTACTATTTATAGTTTTTACATTTTTAGACTTTTAAACCAAGAACACCCTAGCACCCACCTAGAATACTCTAGCAACCACCCAAAACACCATAGAAAACCACACAGAACATCTTGGCAACCACCAAGAACACCCTTGCAACCACCAAGAACACCCTTGCAACCACCAAGAACACCCAAGCAACCACCAAGAACACCCAAGCAACCACCAAGAACACCCAAGCAACCACCAAGAACACCCTAGCAACCACGTAGAACACTATAAAAACCACCTAGAACACCATAGCAAATCAACAAGAACACCCTAGCAACTGTCCAAAACACCCAAGAAGCAACAAATGACACCCTAGCAGCCACCACGTATTTACATTTTCAATATACCAGGTACAAAACTATTTTCAGCACGCTGCACACCACAATTTTTTCTGAAATTGTACTTTTTCTGGTTTAATTTAAGATATTATTTTTAATTAAATGGCCAATTTTTGGCCTACTTGCAGTTAAATGCCTGCTAGGCGCAGAGGGTTTTTTTGAGAAATGTTTCCTATAAAGACTCTGGTTCCTGTTTGAGTTGCCAGTTTCCTTTTTTAATCATTTTCCTTTTCAAACCCTTTTAATCACTTTTAATGAAATCTGTTGTCCAGTCTCTGCTAGACGACTACGGCCTCGTGGAGGTCAACAACGCAGCAGAGGCAGTGAAGAAGGCTGTGGAACAGGAGCAGTTTCAAAAGGCCACCGAGCTGTGGTCTGTTGCAGAGAGTGTAATAGAGCAGGTTGGTTTACAAAGTCAGAAGGTGGCACATGCCAACATAGTCACGTTGAACTAAAGGCACTTTGCAATGTCAATTAAGCGGATTAAGTCGTTAACAAAACAATAACATAATGGATGAAAGTAACTTAAGTAATGACATGTAGGTAATATTTAACTTCATCCCAAGAGGACCCGTGCTCTCCCAAAAACAAACATCGTAAGGCATTTAAACACATGAGAAGGCAGTCATGTGACACACCCCTAGAACAATTAGATTATCATAACCATTGTTGCATAAATGAAACGCATTATGCATATCTTGCATAAATGCAACAATTATTTTCATACAATCATACAATATATTATATTATTATATATTATTATATATTATATAATATAATTATAATATATAATTTCACTTTTGTGACTGGTAGCTGATATTCCTTTTTTAAATTTCAATTCCAACCATGGTAATGAAATAATATTAGTGGACCATCATTTGAACATTGTAGTTTCACCACGGCAGATCTGTCAGATCAGCAGATTTGTATTATACTTTTTGCATTGGTTTCAATGGATTTATTGTTTTTAGGTGTATACTCCGCCTAAACCTACCTCTACTAAAACCTAAACTACCTTTGCACTACTTTTTACACTTTATTGGCATCAAATCTTGATCCAGGTACTCATCAGATGTTGTGCTATGGGCTGCCAGCTGATGATGCACTAGGTGGTTCACTCAAACTGTTTCAGGCGGAAATTAAATCTTCCATTTATGCTATGCTCTAGCTTTATTTACTCTGACCCAGTAGCATCCACATTGATGATTTCACTTGCATATTATAGCCCCTTTAGTTGTGGAGATATAGTTTGTTTACATTGGGTGTGTTATTTTCGGCCAAAGCCTGAGCAAGAGGCCTAATGATGAAGAGGTTTATTATAATCCAGGGATAAACTCCAGGGTGGCCAGTTATTGGAAAAATAATGTAAGACTATTTTCCAATAATGGGACACTGCATTGTGGTTTATTCCTTACTTAAAGGTGCTGGAGCACTGCAATTAGTGCAACTACTGCTTAAAATGTTTCTTTTTTTTGTAATTTACTGTTACAGCACAATTTCTCCCTTATGTAACACTTAAATACACAAAATAAAATGTTTCTTATTTAGATTTTGCTTGTTTGATGACAGAACACCAATGGGGTGAACTTCTACAACATCCTTACCAAGGAGCCAGATGAGGAACTCTCTTCACTTGCAGTAGATGACTTTCTTTGTAAGATTCGGAAATGTTTTAATATAATCTGACAATAGTTATAAAAGGCAGAGCAAACAAATAGTATTGCATGTTTTGTCATGTGATTTAAAGCTTGCATTAGATATGCGTGATGAATGTAAATGATTGGGGAATGTTCCACCCTATTATAGAGAGCTATGCCACTCCTGTTGGCCCTAATGTGACAGGAAAAAAACTGCGGTATCATGCTAGTCAGTGTAGAATGTGGGGTGAATTATGGAGCTAAATGCTATAAAATGAGACTCTCCGTCTATTTCAGCTATGCATGGGCTGTTTGCTACTGTGTTAATAAATACTCTACGGGTTATTGTATACACTATTATTTGCCGATACACAATTGATGGATGTGATATGACCTTTTTAGAGCAGTCCCACTAGCACTGAGGCTACACGACATGACAACCAGCTGTGGTATTCCTCCCAAATCACTTGTTTTCTATAAATAGGCGTCATTTAAATAAAGCAGGCAAATAATTTGCCTCAGATACATATTTCTCGTCTTAAAAGTTATCAGATGAGTTGGACAGTGCTAAATAAGTACGTAGCTTATTAGAGTGGCATGGACAGCAGTGCTCTCATGAATATGCATGTGGAGTGGACCAAAGTCTGCTCAAAATGGCCCTTTAACCTAAATGATTCAAGATTGAATGAGCGTAATGCCATGATGACCACGATGGCACAATCAAAAAATGAATACCTTGTCTACTGTTTTTATTTGTTTTATTTATTTTTTAAATGTATATCCCCATTGATTCTCATTCATTTCTACACACTCAATTGTACCCCTGGTGTTTGCTTCATATATTCAGCCAAGTGCCGTATCTTCTTATTGGAACATTTGTGGTTTCACTTTGTATTTATTTATTTTTGATGAATAAATGAGTTTGGAGTAACAAAGTAGTAGTTTGCAGTAACAAATATCTGTGATATTACAGGTTGTGATTGCCATTTTGTTCTCAAACTTATGACTTATTAGTTGGTACTAATTTGAGCTCAACAGAAACTGCAATTATTTTTACTTTTTACTTGGCATGTGTTAAGAATATGAAATCTAACACTCCCCCACTTATGTCTTCCAGCGCTCCTTGCTCGACACCATGTCCGACCACTCCATAGGCAATCACTGTTTCAACTAATGAATGGACTGATCCGGAAGAAGTTGGGCCTGATCCCTCAGAATGTCACTTGGGGAGGTATGAACCTGGTCATGCAGTGCTAGACTTTAAGCTGTAACCAACCAACTAAAGTTTAATTTTTGTAAAACTGTAATTTCTCGTCGGTAACATTTGGATTGGTCACAGCAGGGCTTTGGTTCACTGTTAAATCTAGTTCATATGGATGGCAAATAAGTCTGCCACAAGTGCAATTAATTGAATAACTTAATGAAACCAGGTCAAAGTCAGACCTGATGGAAAATGTTAAAATAGCAATTGGAGTTCCCCTTGTTTACTGAACTGATTACTGTAAGCATCCCTGATGCAACCAT
>JAOPJI010065410.1:0-22601 GCA_027122695.1 Merluccius productus | reverse complement strand
AGTAGAAGTAGAAGTAGTAGTAGCAGTAGCAGTGTAGTAGTAGTAGTAGTAGTCGAAGTAGTAGTAGCAGTAGCAGTGTGGTAGTAGTAGTAGTAGTAGTAGTAGTAGTAGTAGTAGAAGTAGAAGTAGTAGTAGCAGTAGCAGTGTGGTAGTGGTGGTAGTAGTAGTAGTAGTACTACTACTAGTAGTAGTAGTACTACTACTAGTAGTAGTAGTACTACTACTAGTAGTAGTAGTAGCCTTTCAATATTGCATGCGATTTTCGTTGCATTGAACAGAAGTGGGTAGTACGAGGAAAGCTAAGCCCCTACAATATAGCAACTAAAAACACACGCAGACAACGGCTATACTCAAGTCATTCAGCGCCATCTGTTACCATGGCAAGCGAGGCTCGCTGGGAATTAGCACGTTAGCATTCAACTATACAGCAATACCCCCCCACACACACACACACACACACACAGGTGGTGGCTACCCGTCTCCACTTAGGCTAAACAGAGCATGTATTCGGGCTTATTCCGCCCAGCTAGCATGTGCAAATTGAACGGGCTCACGCGTCTTGCCCACGCCGTCCAGCTACAAGTGTCCACTGGACCGCTGCTCACTTTCTTGTCGTAGCTAACGTTAGCCGTTTGTTGGCATACATACACCATGCCAACAAACCGCCATGCTGTGGGGCCAGCCTCCTACTGACACCGAAAACCTACCTTGTTAATGTCGTTTGTTTGTTTGTTTGTTGTGTCTTTTAAACTAATCGCGTATGCTAGTCCACGGGCTTCATGGTTAGCCACTGCAGCCCGTGGTGGTTGTCGTCGCTAGGAACAACGCCTGCGTAGTTACCATGGAGTGACTACGCACCAAATGTTACGTAGGAGGACCACACACACCGCCGAGGGGGAAGCCCTACGTAACATTTGGTACGTAGGAGTACGCTGCCCAGTATGAGAAGGAAGCCCTAATGCTAGCTCCTGTTAGCTTCGTCAGATGAAGCTGAGCTAGTGTGAATGGGAGATATTAAGGTGTGCAGCACACAACTCCTGTTATCTATCGTTTGCTTATACAATCATGACACACAGGGGCCTACAAACGTGATACTACCGTACCATCCGTCTATATGCAATTCAATTAGCCTAAGCACAGCTTTTACGCTGTTTCTACTTTTTATTTAAACTTTCAAAAACACACACACACACGGGATTCGTTTGTTTATTCCCTTCGGATAACTGTCCTACACCATTTAGACCCATACACATAGGCATATACATCAACATGTCAAACTTTTTACAATACCACTTTAAATGCTCTCAAAAATCAGTTTAGAGCTAAACAGCTGTTTAAAGAACACAATTCATTATAGGGGGATATATATTATGGTTATGCACAACATACTTATTACACTTCAATCGGCCAAGCTTATTAACCAATTTAGCATACACTTTTGCAGCTAGAGACTGCAAAAGTATCCAATTGTTAACACTGTTTGACACAGACACACACAGTGGGAAATGTATAGCATTTAAACACTTTTTGGCTGGGGCCCACCAACACAGGACAGGGGTTGTTTGTGAGAATGTACATGCATTTATTGGAGATGGCAAGATGTTAAAAGCCGAGCAAACGGTACACACTCTCTCCTCCGAGTGTGTGTGTGTTGATAGCTGGTTTATCCTGGGTGCCATGATTGCTCATGCACAACAGGTGTGCAGCCCAGCCCCAGAGTCTAATCAGTCTGACTCAGGCCAGGTGAGGCACACACTCCATAAGTACTAATAAGAGTAACAATTGTAATAATAAGGGCTGTATATTAAATACATTATCATTTGAAATGGTTCACTGGCCACTGAGGTTTTGTTTTTAACTTGAGTCTGGACATGTAGATTACCATTAAAGTAGGGCATGTGTCTTTGTGGAGCTCCTATGTGTTGATTTTGTGAACTAACGTGTAGGTCTTGGAGGTGCAAGCATACCTGTTCAGGATAGGATAGGTAGGATAACACTTTATCCTTAAGTGCTTGGGAAAGCCCAGTGGCTACAATATAGGCCGAGCACACTTGCCTGTTTGGAACATTTGAAGTTGAGACTATTAGTCTATTTATTTGAGATCAGCTGAGAGTATGCAACACAGCAATGCTAAGAATGTTTGCCCAGCCCTTATGAGATGAGGTAAAAGCGCTACACCCACCCTAGTTTAGTGACAAACAAGGAAATTTGTCAGTCAAATACTTTTCAGACTGAAGACTGCATCGAGACGGTCAGTCCAAGATGAATTTGTCTTTATATATTTGCTCCTGAGTGTGTTTATTCAACCATTTTAACCTTTTTACTCAGGTGTAAAGTAGAAAACTTAAATATCATATATTTCACACCTTGTGCATTTCATATTGTGAGTTTTACAAGTTAGAGCTTTAAGTTGATACTCAAATCTACAGCAAAAAGTAGTCATGTTTTGTGTATTTTAAAATGCCACTAGTTGATGAATTACTGTAAAATGCAGGGAATTTGGAAAGGATGTAATGACCATATCTGCCCCTATCCACCATTTTCTAGCCTGTGGTTCCACAATGTTGGTTTGAGTTTAGCATGGATGTGGTGTATCACACCTGTAAACACTCAAACACTGATAAAAAACAACAACCATAAACTGTTGAAACTGGCAATTGAAAAAAGACTTCTGAAATTGTTTTTTGGTTATATAATCATGTGTGATTATGTGAGATAAGGTAGCGATAATGTCGTTTTTTCACTGTAGCTAATCCCTAAATACTGTGAGTGTTTTTACAATGGTTACCAACAAACCCCATGTTATAACTACCCCCACTCACCTCCTTATGTATTGAACAAACGAATTATGAACTACAAACTATTTGTATTAGTTATCCAAATCCAGTTATAAGTATCCATGACTTATTTTTTTCTCAGAGCAAAACATTGACCAAATGTGTTACAGAGGGGCACTTTAGCCAATGAGGGCAAAGGGGCAGTGGCCAGGGTCCCTGTAGCCACGTGTGTGTGTGTGTGTGTGCGCGTGCGTGCGTGCGCGCGCGTCCCCTCACCTGTGTATGTGTTACCATAACTCTCATAATAACATCATAATAACCACCTCTTGCACGCATCACTAATTCTATTGTTTTCAATGAACAAGGTCATTGCGCTACCTACTGCCACCCACTGACATGGAAGTGTATGTAATTACTATGCCAGTCACTACTTGGCAGGCACAGACGCTCAACAATGGCAAATTATTTGCAGTAACTAAATCTTTTTTTTTTTACCAATTAAGTGAAATTTGATAATTCCCCACGGCACAACTGACCATCTCTCACGGCACACAAGTGTGCCGCGGTACAGTGGTTGAAAATCACTGGACTAGAGGACATAATAGTCGGCAGAACGGTGATGTACAAATGTGAGATTGTGAAAGGCAAGAAACAGTAATACGTAAGAAGAGTCATAATTGTAATAAGGGCTGTAACTCTAAGTACATTATCATTTGAAATGGTGCACTGGCCACTAAGGTTTTGTTTTGAACTTGAGTCTGGACATTACCATTGAAAGTAGGGCATGTCTTTGTGGCGCTCCTATGTGTTGATGTGAGAGTAGGTCTTGTAGGTGCAAGCATATCTGTTCTGGGTAGGATAACACTTTAATACCCAAAGGGAAATTTCTTAAGTGCTTGTATATGTTGGGAAAGCCCAGTGTAGGCCTAGCACACTGTTTGACAAGTTGTTTATCTTGGTGACGCACATCTGTTTCAGATTGCGAAATACAGAATACAGGGAGAATACAGGGAGTTTTACTTCTGTCAAACATTCTTTTAGTCTGATGTAATGCTCAGCAATGCTCAGAATGTTTGCCCAGCCCTAATGAGATGGGTCAAGGCCACACCCACCATAGTGTAGTGACAAACAAGGAAATGATTTGTCATTCAAATACTTTTTTATTTTTCATGGAGGTGTAAAACACCGTTTGAGGATGAAGACGCTGTTTATATTGCTAGGATTTTCCTTTTTTGCCAAAGGTAAGACAATACTTCCACTTCCACAATTTCAGTTGTTCAAGTTGTGGTATGCAGCTTGCTGAAAGTCAAGTTTTTAGTACCTGGTGTATTGGACATTTACAGTAGACTGAAGTAGTGTTGTAGTTTTATGGTGGCTGCTAGGGTCTTCGATGTTGCTTCTTGGCAGTGGCGGACGCAGGCTGTTTACAGGGCAGGGGCAGGAAAAAAAGCACCTATGCATCATGTATGATGAAATAGTCTTCGTCCTCGTTATTAGGCGATCCAGATGAATAGTATAACACCTGACACAATTGTGTCACCCAGTATCAGCCTGGTTAAACGGGTTTTAACGTTTTGATCGTGTTTTAATGTTTCACGTTTGTTTGTGTCGGGGACAACAAGTGACCTTAACTGTGCACGGTGCTCTTGACTGAAGCGATATGGATCTTGTTCGCGTTGCATCTCTCTCTCTCTCTCTCTCTCTCTCTCTCTCTCTCTCTCTCACACACCTGTGCGTGATTGCGGACTGAGTGAGCGTGGAGTGAATGAGGCTGCGGAGCGCGTGAGTTTCTTTCTGTCTACTTTTCTATCTTTTTTCATGTTGGTATAGTTGTTGTTTTGTTTATATGGTGTTTTGTTAGTTAGTGAGTTTGTGTTGATAGTTGTTTTTTGACTTTAGCCTGCCAGCGTTTTGGCTGGTCGGCGTCTGACGTTATGGTAAATGGTGACTTTGCCCGGTTGACGCGGAAACATGGCATCAAAGTTGTTGCGGGTTTTCCGTGCGGTGTGGAGGAAGTCGGGTTGGCTGTTGGAAAGGTAGTCGGCTACAACAGCGTGAAATCAGCCGCGCGGATGAATGGTGCGGTCGTCCTGTTTTTAGATCAGCTGGAGAAGGTGAACCGGGTTATTGAGTCAGGTATCACCATCAATGAGATGTTTGTGCCGGTGCTGCCACTGACGCAGCCCGCAACTAAGATCACTATATCGAATGCCCCTCCATTCATAACTGACGAGTTCCTGGGTACAGAGCTTTCTAGACATGGGAAGATTGTGTCTCCAATTAAAAAAGTTCTGACCGGATGTAAATCTCCTCTGTTGAAACATGTGGTGTCTCACAGGAGACAATTCTACATGATCCTGAACAATAAGGATGCGGAGCTGAATCTCCGCTTCCATGTGAGAATCGATGATTTTGATTATATTGTCTTTGCTACCTCGGCTGGTATGAAATGTTTTCACTGTGGTGTAGAGGGCCACACAGCTAAAGCTTGCCCCAGGCGGGAGACAACTCCTGCTGCACCCGCGGAGGGAGCGGCTGGTGATGGTGAGCGGCCCGGTACCTCCAGGCAGACTCCTGCTGCGGGGCGGTCCGGTGCGCAGCCTGAGTCTGAATCCCGCACCAATGACGCGCCGCTGTTGGATGTTGCGCCTGCGGAGACGGAGCGGTCCAGTGCCGCGCTGCGCTCTGCTGTTGCGCAGCCAGAGCAGAGCGCTGATCAGAATCAGCCCAGCGCGGATGGCGCTGTTATTGATAAAGAGAATGTCCATAATGGTGAAAATGAAGCTGTAGACATGGATAGTGATGAGGATGAGGAAGATGAGAATAACATCAGTAATGAAAGGGAACAGGGGGACGACGCTGGAGATGGTATGTGTGAGGAGGGCCTGCAGGCAGCTGAGTCTAGTGGAACACAGGAAGGTCAGACGGGTGGACCAGGTAAAGCATGGTGTGAGCAGGATGATGAGGAAGCTCTCGTTCCAACTCCACGTGGAATTAAACGTGGAAATAAAGATGGTCATACAAGCAGTGAAACCAAGGCCAGCAGAGTGAGTGCAGACAGGCAGATCAGTGAAGAGCAGCTGCTGTCAGACAGTGAGGTGGACAGTGTTGTGTCTGACAGTGAGGTGTCCAGTGTGAAACTGACGAGTAGCCAGGAGAAACATGTTTATTCCGCTAAACTGATCAAAACTTTTCTCCAGCAAACAAAAAACAAACGTTTGGTCAAAGTGGATGACTACTTTCCAGACAAAAAGGGTTTTTGTATCTCTGCTAAATTCCACATGTGTAGAGAGCAATCAGACATCTCTGAGCAGGAAATGTATAGATTAAAGAAACATGTGCAGAAAGTTCAAAAACAGCTAGAACGTAATGATGAATAGGAATTTAGTTTGTACTTTACCTGCGGTATCGATTATTGTTGCTTCTTTTATCTCACTCATTATGAATAATTTTAAAGTAGGGAGTTTAAATGTAAATGGGGCTAGAGAGACAAGAAAAAGAGCTTTAATATATGAAACAGCTAGAATGAAACACATTGATGTGCTTTTTTTACAGGAAACTCACAGTGATGTTTGTAGTGAAATGGAATGGAACAGAGAGTGGGAGGGGGATGTGGTGTTAAGCCATGGTACCACACTCAGTGCAGGAGTCGGGTTTCTCTTCTCCAGAAACTTTACTCCAGTTTCTTTGGAAGTCGAGCACATTGTGGAGGGGAGGTTTCTGTTGGTTAAAGCTGTTTTTGATCGTTTTACTGCTATTTTTGTCAATATTTATGCTCCAAACAATGGTGCAGAGAGAAAACTGTTTTTAGAAAAAGTTAATGATAAATTAAATGGCTATGGATCGGAGTTTTTCATTTTCCTGGCTGGCGATTGGAATAGTACTGAGAATGAGTCTTTGGACCGTAATCATGCAGAGCCTCATCCAGCTTCCCAGCATGCTCTGAGACAACTGGTCAGTTCTCATGGCCTGGTGGATGTATGGAGAAGGATGCACACAGACACCAGACAGTACACATGGTCTCACCTGAGGGGGGAGAGGATTTCTTTAGCCAGGCTTGATCGTTTGTACTGTTTTAAGCATCATTTTAATATTTTTAAGATGTGTAGAATCATGCCTGTTGGATTTACAGATCATTCCTTGCTTTTATGTAATGTTTATATTAGAAATTTTGTTCCTAAAAGCGCTTACTGGCATTTTAATTCTGTTTTGACTCTTGATAGGAATTTTAGAGATGCACTTGTTTGTTTGTGGTCTGCTTTTAGACACAGGAAGAGTGATTTTGAATGTCTTAAACAGTGGTGGGACCATGGAAAGATTCAAATTAGGCTTTTGTGTCAGCAACACACACTTAATGTCACCCGTGACATCACAGAATCAGTGAAAGATCTGGAATCTGATATTGTGGAACTGGAAACAATGTGTGACTCCACCGGAAATCATGAATATATTGAATTTCTAAAAACTAAAAAGATGGCTTTGGCCGACCTGCTGGGTACTAAAGTACAGGGGGCGCTGTTGAGGTCTCGAGTCCAGAATATTACAGAGATGGACGCTCCCTCTAGTTTCTTCTTTGGCTTAGAAAAAAAACAAGGACAGAAAAAAGTAATTCACTCTCTCCTCTCCGACACAGGGCAGGAGCTGACAGAACCTGGTCAAATCAGAAAGAGAGCTGTTGCTTTTTACTCCTCTCTCTACACGAGTGAATATGAGGAGGACGATGCACTGTTTGAGGAGTTCTGCAGTGAACTACCTCAGGTCTCTACGAAGATGAACTCTCAGTTGGTGGGGCCTTTGCAGAAGCAGGAGCTTCACGCTGCCTTGCAGAGTATGCAGGGACGGAAGTCTCCAGGTATCGATGGTCTGACTGTTGAATTTTTCAAAGCTTTCTGGGATATTCTGGCTGATGACCTGTTGGAGGTGTTTAATGAGAGTTTAACTTCTGGTTCATTGCCACTGTCCTGCCGCAGAGCTGTTATTACCCTTTTGCCAAAGAAGGGAAATTTGCAGGATATTAAGAACTGGCGCCCCGTGTCTCTCCTCTGTACAGATTACAAAATTCTGTCTAAGGCCTTAGCCAACAGACTGAGAGAAGCTATGGAGCAGGTCATCCATCGCGATCAGACGTATTGTGTGCCTGGCAGGTCGATGCTGGACAATATCTGCTTGGTCCGTGATGTTTTGGAGGTTTCCAGTTCATCAAATACAAAGACAGGTCTGATCTCTTTGGATCAAGAGAAGGCCTTCGACCGCGTGGAACACTCCTTTCTCTGGAAAGTCATGGAGAAATGTGGGTTCGGCGCTGGTTTTATTAATATGATCAGAGTGTTATATGGTGACATAGAGAGTGTGTTGAAGTTTAACGGTGGTCTGTGTGCTCCTTTTAGAGCGTGTAGAGGTGTCCGGCAAGGCTGTGCACTCTCCGGTATGCTCTACGCGCTCTCCCTGGAACCTCTGCTGCAGAAGTTACGCACAAGCATTGAAGGCCTGTCTCTTTCTGGTGTTAGTGAGAACATTGTTTTGTCTGCTTATGCAGATGACGTTATTGTTTTCATCAAAAACCAGAGTGATGTAGATGTTTTAGTCAATGTCACTCATAGGTTTAATACAATGTCGGCAGCAAGAGTGAACTGGAATAAAAGTGAAGCCCTTGCTGTCGGTGATTGGTTTAATGGTCTCCCGCTTCTTCCCCAGAATTTAGCCTGGAAAAAGGACGGCTTGAAATATCTTGGTATATTTCTGGGCAGTAAAACTATGGTCCAGAAGAACTGGGAGACTGTCACTGAGAAAGTAGATGGAAGATTAGCTAAATGGAAATGGCTGCTACCTCTGATGTCTTTTAGGGGTAGAGTGCTTGTGCTTAACAATCTTGTAGCCTCTCTACTGTGGCATCGTCTGTCATGTGTAGACCCTCCATCAGGGTTATTGGCCCAGATTCAAGTGAAACTGGTGAATTTTTTCTGGGACCGGTTACACTGGGTACCGCAGGGTGTGTTGTATCTGTCTAGAGAGGAGGGAGGACAGGGCCTTATTCACCTGGCCAGCAGGACAGCCACCTTTAGGTTACAGTTTATTCAGAGGTTTCTGACTAGTCCTGCTGATTTAGTGTGGAGAGAGGCGGCTAGTTGTATCCTGAGACGTGCAAATAATTTGGGGCTGGATGCGACTCTGTTTTTAACTGACTCTAAATTTCTAAAGCTAAATGGGTTACCTCCGTTCTATCAGAGTGTTTTTAAGTCTTGGGCACTCTTTACCTGCACAAGGTGCAATGATTCTAACTCTCTGTACTGGTTGTTAAAGGAGCCGTTAATCCATGGAGCGAGGTTTGATGTCTCTGGTGATGTCACGCCCGGACTGATGGCAGCACTGTGTAAAACAAAGACTCTGTGCCTGAAACAGCTGGTTGATGCGGCGGGGCCGGCGCTGACTGATGTCGAGGCGGTGGGTTCACTGCTGGGCATCCGCTCCATCCGTGTGACTCAAAGGGTCCTGGAGCTCTGGAAGCAGAGGCTCACAGGGAGCGAGAGGAGCCTCATCATGCAGTACAGACGAGGAACTGCTGCACCTGACCACACTGACCCGTTCCCGAGGGTTTTCTTGAACCCGGTGTTCGGGGAGTTGAACGGACCTTTATTGACTGTTAGTGACATTGAAAAACTGAGCTTACATGAAGCAGACAAAAAGACTCTGTATATGAACTGTGTAAAGGTACTCAACAGGAATGGACTGAGCAACAGGCCACTCACTGTGTGGATGGACAGACTGAGTGCAGAGGTTCCAGACTCTGGTTCTGACTGTGATGATGGGCCGAAGCCTCAGTGGAGGGTTCTGTATAAATCTCCCCTGAGGAAAAGGGCGGCTGATCTCCAGTGGAGAATTCTGCATGGAGCGATTGCCACAAATGCGTTTCTTTCTGTTATTGATCCTGCTGCATCTGACAAATGTCCATTTTGTGATGAACGTGAGACGGTGTATCATCTCTTTGCTGGATGTAGGAGGCTCAGAGGATTTTTCAGCCTTTTAGATCGTGTCTTTAACCTGTTTGACGTGATGTTTTCTGAGGCCTGTTTCATTTTTGGAGCAGGTTATAGAAGGCAAAACAGAACTAAGTGGCAGTTGCTAAATTTTCTTTCAGGAGAAGCTAAATTGGCAATATATGTCAGTAGGAAAAACAAGATAGGAGACAGAATAGGTCAGGATGCTACAGCAGTGTGGCTGTGCAATGTCAGGTCTAGATTGAGGCTGGAGTTTGCTTTTTACAGTATGATGGCAGATTTAGAGTCATATAGATCAAAGTGGTGCTATGGGGACATTATTTGTTCTATTGTGGATGATGAACTGTATTTTTCACCTGTGTTTATGGTTTGATTCTATGCGAGCAAATGGTTGAAAGTGTTTAAATTTTTTTGTATAGTGTGGTAATGGTTTTAGAACATGTTTTTTGAGGTCAATGTTAAATATTTCTTGAAATAAATGTATTTTTAAAAATCAAAAAAAAAAAATCTCTCTCTCTCTCTCTCTCTCTCTCTCTCTCTCTCTCTCTCAGTGATCTACATGGTCTCTCTCTCTCCAAGTGATCACCATGGTCTCTCTCTCTCTCTCTCTCTCTCCCAGTGTTTTACATGGTCTCTCTCCCTCTCCCAGTGTTTTACATGGTCTCTCTCCCTCTCCCAGTGTTTTACATGGTCTCTCTCCCAGTGTTTTACATGGTCTCTCTCTCTCTCCCAGTGTTTTACATGGTCTCTCTCTCTCCCAGTGTTTTACATTCTGTCTCTCTCTCCCAGTGTTTTACATGGTCTCTCTCTCTCTCTCTCCCAGGGTTTTACATGGTCTCTCTCTCTCTCCCAGTGTTTTACATGGTCTCTCTCTCAGTGTTTTACATGGTCTCTCTCTCTCTCTCCCAGTGTTTTACATGGTCTCTCTGTCTCTCTCCCAGTGTTTTACATGGTCTCTCCCAGTGTTTTACATGGTCTCTCTCTCTCTCTCCCAGTGTTTTACATGGTCTCTCTCTCTCTCCCAGTGTTTTACATGGTCTCTCTCCCAGTGTTGTACATGGTCTCTCTCTCTCTCCCAGTGTTTTACATGGTCTCTCTCTCTCTCTCCCAGTGTTTTACTTGGTCGCTCTCTCTCTCCCAGTGTTTTACATGGTCTCTCTCTCAGTGTTTTACATGCTCTCTCTCTCTCTCCCAGTGTTTTACATGGTCTCTCTCAGTGTTTTACATGGTCTCTCTCTCTCTCTCCCAGTGTTTTACATGGTCTCTCTCTCTCTCCCAGTGTTTTACATGCTCTCTCTCTCTCTCCCAGTGTTTTACATGCTCTCTCTCTCTCTCCCAGTGTTTTACATGGTCTCTCTCTCTCTCCCAGTGTTTTACATGGTCTCTTTCTCTCTCCCAGTGTTTTACATGGTCTCTCTCTCTCTCCCAGTGTTTTACATGGTCTCTCTCTCCAACAGTAGACCGCCGCCCAGACCGCGGTGTAGTGACCACAGCGAGCACTACGGCTAAGGCAGCGCTAGCCGAGCACTAGGAGGATAATCAGCGCGGTTTCTATTCATTATTACTCCCTCATTTATCTGCAGCGCCGCCGCGACAGCTAGCCACTCTGAGGAATAACAATACCATTAGCCAGCCGCCCGTGCTAATATCAATCACCAGCGCCCTTAATGTCCCCGCAAGTCACCCACCCGCCTAATGTCCACCCATCTGTGTGTGTGTGTGTGTGTGTGTGTGTGTGTGTGTGTGTGTGTGTGTGTGTGTGTGTGTGTGCGCGTGCGTGTGTGTGCGTGCTGCAGCCCCAGCAGAACAGCCTGAGGGACCTGCGCAGCCTGCAGGAGTGTGTCCAGTTCATCAACGTCTGGAAGACACAGGTGGACCAAGTCTGTAAGGTAGGACAGCTCCCCTCACATCGGTATCAGCATAACAAATAAAATGGAAAGCTTTTTGTGAGCCCCTTAATTTGCATCCGCCTCTGATCACTTCAAAGTCCTTTATCGTACGTTTTCACACGTTGTCCGCCTTTTCTGCTTGTGCATGAAAGGTTGAGATGAGTTCATGGAGAGACACTGATAAAAGTTGCAAGTTTACAGCCACAGAGTATGTGGTGCTTTATACAGCTCCGGGATATATGGGCCTACGTGCAGGGCGGGTGCTTTCCAGAGGAACAATATCACGTGTGTGAAAACGAGAGAGAAGTGTGGAAAACGACAGGGCGAAGCACAACTTCATCTTTAAGAAACTCACAAAACAATTCACAAGCCCTCTATATAAAAGGTGCTGTAGCTAAGATTTAAAAGCAATAATTTGAGTGTCATTTGTTAGAAATGCCGTAGCCATCCGTCAGCTATTGGTGAGTGAAATGCGCTGAGAACATCTGTTTTGTTGACTGCGTCTGCCTCTATAGGAGCCAGTTTTCGATTTCAGACTGCTCCCGGCTCATTCCTGATCGGCCAGCCAGCTCGGAGTCAATATGACCAGGAAACGAGTCTATAAATGACTCATGCTTGATGTCACATGTGACTTTATCGCTGCAGCAGGGCAGCGGTCATCCCGAGGAGGGCAGCGCCACTAGTCAGAGTGAGGCGCGGAGCTTCTATGGACGTGCCGAGCGCAGTTTGGAGCAGAGCCGCAAACTCATCCTGGGATGGGCCAGTGAGCTCGAACACATCGACAAGGTGAGGGAGTGCAAGAGAGACGTTTTCTTCAAACTGAAAGTGTGCAAACGGTTGATAATACCGGTAACCACAATGTTCTAATTAACAATCTTGCTAACTGCCTGACCACCTGACAAGATGGTTGTAATATTTCGTGAACATTTTGGGAAAACATTTTGAATATTTTTTGGACAAATATTTCAAATTTTAGATTAAATATTAAAGGGTAAGTAATCCCCCGTTTTAGCAGGAGAACTTCCGCCTACAAGTTTAAAAAAATGTGATCTGAGCAGCGTTGGCAGTTGTAAAGGTTTTACAAAAACAGACACCTTGGGTTCCATAAGAGCAGGTCTGAGGGGCGTGGTCAAATATTGTCAAAACCCACATCACACTCACTCCAGCCAGGGTGCGCAGCCAATCGAAAACTACGGCTCTGGAAAAGTGTTTTTAGCTGGAAGTATAGCAGACCTCTTGTATTTCACAGAGAATTTCCCCGTTTAAACTTTCTACATTTTAGTAAAAAATTCATTTGAGTTACTTCTTCTTTAAGGATGTGTGAGACGGTAGATGTAAAAGAAACTGCATTGTTCTGGGTGTTCAGCTGCTTGGAGAGATGCCCGGGCTGACAGGAAAGGGTGTCAAAGTCGCAGAAGAGGAGGAGAAGAAGGAAGGAGCGGAGGCGACAGAGGAGACTCAGATGAGGATCATGCAGTGGGCCAAGGAGCTTCAGCACGTCTCAGAGGTGCGGACTCAGAACTTGGCAAAAAATTAGAAAAATAACCAGAAAATAAATCAACCATCATGCCTAAAGCCAACTGATTGCCTTTTAGTGTGGAATGACGCGGTGTCCATGTGACTAATAAAGTGGTCATGGTTCCAGAGTTGTGGCGTCGAGAGGGAGCAGCTGGGTCAGATGTTGAGGCTGCTGGGGCTAAGGAAGAGGAGGCTGGTCCACCTTATGCCTCTGCTGGAGTTCATCACTTGGTCCCTGCTCAAGGAGGACAGCATGGTTAGACACACACACTCTCTTAGTTTGACCACACACACACACACACAAATTGCAGGCACGACTCTATATGAGCAATCTGCCAAGGTGTAGGACCAATAGACTAAAAAACGTATTTGACCTTGCTGCCATTGGCCTTTTAAATAACTCATTTATATTGCACTTTATTGATATTTATTAGTGTCTATTGTTTGTTTGATTTGTTATGTGGTTATTACTGGCTGTACAACAAATTGCCTCTCTGGGACAATAAACATATCTTTGATCTTTGATCTGTGAAAACGATAATGGACACTGATCTTATGATGCCACAAACGAGGCCGTTTCTGCAGGTAAACTTTTGTCCTGACTGATGTGTGTTGATAAGAAAAGCATTGCCAGTTTGAATTGGCTTTTTATTTAATTATGGAAGAATTCGTTTTTATATTTTCTCTGTTGGTCTGAGTGAAAAAAGTTCACTCAGTCCAACAAACTGACCGGAGTTCTGGCCCCCGATACGACTCGCACTACGGCTAATATAACAAAACAAAAATGGGTTTAATAATTATTTGTCTTTCACAGAAAATGATGCCACAGTTGTGGTTGTTGGCCAAGCAGAGTACCTGGCAAGCAGGGACTCCCAGATACATCCCTAACTCAGGTGTGTGCTCAGTGACTACCAACTACCACACAGGTACTTCTGACTGCCATCGATGGTATAGAGATCTTACGCTAGTTTTTCCTTCATTCCTTTTTTACACTTTAGTGTGGAGTTGGATCTGCAGCGCCGCAGGTAAGATCAAGACGCAAGCCCTTTGCAAATAAACAAATGCTGTGTTCCAATACCCATACTTCCATAATATTTAGTATGTCCCAATACATAGTATGTCAAATGCAGTATGCCAAAAATACCAGGAAATATAGACACTACATCCAGTTGCATTTGGCAGGATGCAAGCCAGCATGTTTCTCTGGCTATTCTGACCTACAATCAGCAGAAGATGCGTCACATCCACTGAGCCGCCGAGAGAGCACAGATGTCTCTTGTTGCAGGTGTGCTAATCAGTGAAATCACCTGTAGCATGTCCCAATTGTATGCATACTGTATGCAACAGTACGTACTTTGTAAGGGCAGCTGCAGTACGTACTAAAAGCAAAAAGCAAAAGTATGGGATTTGGAACACAGCAAAGGACACACTGGGGGCCATTTTGTTTGTGGTGCTAACTTTATTTCACTCTCCTAACTCAAAGATTGACCGCAGATAAACTTGAAATTCTTACCTTATGAGAATGGTATCTACAAATAAACGGCTCGCAAGCTTTTATTTCCCCCAAATTCCTGGGAATCCCAGGGAAGACTCTGTACTCTCAAATGTTACGAGCAAAGTGCATCTCTTTTCCATTGGTTCCAACCACATGGGCGTCGGCTCCAATAGGGACCAAAATCCTGTTTCTGCCCTCCCCCCAACACACACACACAAATAAAATATTTAAGTGAAAATGTTGTCAAAATCGCTTTTGACAACATGAAAATGTCATAGGTGATAGGCTGCCTCCCCCCCCCCTCCCACACCCCGGGTTCCAACCCACCGCCTCTCTCTGGTCGTCCGATAGCGGACGTGACGCTGGACCCCATGACCCACCACCCGTGGCTGCACATCTCAGAGGACCAGCGGGAGGTGCAGGAGGCCTGCTCTGAGGCCAAAGACCTCTCCTACAGCCCGCAGCGCTTCGACATTAGAACCGCCGTCACCGGCTGGGAGGGCTACGGCCGTGGACGCCACTACTGGGAGGTGGACATCGCCAACGCCGGGCAATGGCGCGTAGGCGTGACGGCCGCCGACGCCAAACGCCGTGGCAAGTTCTCGATGTCGCCGCAGGAGGGCTACTGGATACTGTGGCGCAGCCGGCACCAGTTCTTCGCCGGCGTGGGACCCGCGGCGATGCCGCTGCCCACGGCCATGGCGTCGCACCGCCTGGCCGTCTACCTGGACTATGAAGAGGGCCAGGTGTCGTTCTACAACACCAAGACCAGGTCGCACATCTTCACGTTCACGGCAAACTTCCGGGGGAAGCTGTACCCACTGTTTGCCCCACTGGATGGACGAACATGCATCACCATCCGCCCACCGCACAAAATCTCGTCAGGAGGTCTGAAGTGAAAGGACCATTTTGGGAGGGCCGGTAAAGTGGCGGTGTGGCTTGAAGGGAAGTGAGGGAAGATTTGCGCGGTCCATCGATGCAAACAGATGCAAACAGTGTGAGAAGTTTAGGGTGCCAAATGCTCAATTGAGTCATGGCGGGGAGAATTTGGAAAGTTTAGAGATTGCGGAGACATTGTCCTGTTCAATGAACACTTCATCTCTTCAATTAATTGAAATTAATTGCAAGTGAATTTAAATATTCACTTTCTTTCTTGTGGCTAGTGGTAGAAACTAGAGGACAGCCATTGTGACACATTTTACTTTTGTAGACTTAAAAAAGGTAGACTGAAAAAGGTAGATTGAAAAAGCTTTATAAAATATTGCTGTAATTTATGGATGTATGTATTATATACAGATTATCTTATTGTAAAATAATGTAGTAGCCTATGTGTATTTTTTTGTATAAGCCATAAGCACTTTGAAACTTTAATAATAAATGCTTTTTATGTTAAGGAATAAATTACAACAGCTGCATCATGTGCATTGTCACTTTTTTTGTATTTAAAAATAAACAATTATACATTATAGTCCTACACAAATACACATCCTGTGGTCAAAGTTCTTTATTTATTTGTATATGAATAAAATGCAGTACCTGGATGATCCAGGTGATATAGCAGGTAGGCAGGCAGGTGGATGAAGCAGTAAAAGCGGTAAAGAACTATTGCCCCTCCAAAGCCTTCCAGTGGGTTTCTTTGTCCAACAAACAAGCCAACCGACTGAGGCACATGTACTGTACCCCCTTTACGGTTTCCTAGCCTTTCAAAATAAGAGTCTTTGGATGTCCTACAGACATTTCAAACTAAATAAAGTGCCATTATCCAATATGGCAATATAAATATGAATCAAATATGGTTCCTACCCATCCAGCAAATCCAAAGATCCTCACACAATAACAGTGTGTGTGTGTGTGTGTGTGTGTGTGTGTGCGTGTGTGTCTGTGACTTGTGTAAACTGTTCAACTAGATCCATATCAGCCACTTTCCAACCTTATCCTGAAGAAATAACCATTTTCCACTTTCTGGGCCCCGTTTCAAGAAGCTGGATTTCCAGGTTAACCTCTTCATCACTAGACCTATTTCTCAGGTTTCTGGGGAAAATAACATATCCAAACAGACTATATCTCTACAACTCCAAGGGCTTTTAAGTTAATCTTGGTACCAAAAGAAAGATAACCTGTGAGATTGTTGTGAAAGTAAAATAATCAATGTTGATGCTACTGGATCAGAGTGAAAAAAGCTACAACGAATGAATGGAAGATAGAAAGAAAAATAGAGGTTTTCGTACAAATAGGTTTAGGCAGAGTTTCCAAATAAAAACATAAATCCAATGTAAACCAATGCAAACATGACCATACAAATATGATGAGACACAGACAGGTGAATATCTTGAGAACCCATTGTTCAATTTTAATATTTGATCCCTCTATTGAAAGGTCAGGGACAATAGAGTTGAATGACACCAAGCCAAACCATCGCAATTGCACTATACGGCCACCAGGTGGCGATAAATAACGTATTTTCTGTGAAACCCTCTCTTACCTACTATTCATTATTGTAAACATGATTGGGAGGGCTTAACATGTTGCCCAGACACTGGATTATCTGTTTATGGTGGTTTTAAGTGATCAAACACAACTTTGATGACAAAAACAGTGAATTAACCCTGAGATGAGGGAAACTCTGGTTTTTCGGTTTCACAAAGTCAGTTCATCTTAACTCTGAGTCCGTTACCCTGGCAACATACTCCGTGAACCTAACCTGGTAACCAGGTTTTCTTCAACTAACCCTGAGTTTCTCCTGCTCTCCAGCTGTTGAAGCCTGCAGACTGAAGGCAGAAATCTCTGTCGGGAGAGGATTATTATTATTATTATTATTATTATTATTATTATTATTAGACCCCGATTGAATGTTTTATCATTCCCTGATGAGTTCTCTGTCTGCATCATCAATAATTTATCTAAACAATATTGTCAGCCCTCACATCGTTCACACATCGTGGACACGCTCTCAGTTCAGAGCAAATTCTTTGTATTGCACTTGCAGTTTTGTGTATAACCTCGGTGATGCAGAGCATGTGTCCAACTGTCTGTCGGGCTGTCCGAAATGAAACACTTGCACTGAAACGGCTACTATACACGTTAGTAGGCCTACAATACTATTACACTATAGTATAATACTATTCCCAAGTCACAGAGCCACCACACTTCTCAAAGAAGACTTCCACACAACTGCAGGTATCAGTCTCAGCACCGCTGGACTGGCCATCGGCATTTTGGGCTGGGCCTTTTTATTTTTATTTATTATTTTTTTTACTAATGGTACATTAGTAATGGTATTAGTCAAGATACCTATTGCCAATAGGTATCATGACTAATAGCCTGCCATTACTGATACTAATACCATTAGAGGTGCCTATTGGTACACAAAACTGGTAGATCGGCCCATTAGTCATGATTGATTCTGGGCTGGACCTGGGCTGGGCTGGATTGATTCTGGGCTGGACCAATGACAGCCGAGGGCCGAAGCCCCTCCCTCTTGGTCATTAATATTTCCAACTCCACTGGGGAGAAGTAGAAGGAGCGAGGCTTTGTATCACTTGTATCAGGACGTGGGCGTGACGTTGACCCTTCTGCTTTGTTATTGCTCATGCAACATAGCGTACTTATTTGAAATAGGTGTGTTTTGTTTTCATTCCTTTTTAGTCTCCCCCAGGTCTTATACTAGAGGAAGTACCATCCCTGTTCTTGGAGGTATGGTTACCAAAGTGGGCAATTGTGGGGGAATGGGGAACCCAAAGTCTCGGCCCACAGTACCCAGTCCCGGTCCACATTACCCACTGTCCCGGCTCTCAGTATCCACTGTCCCGGTCCACATTACCCACTGTCTCGGCTCTCAGTAACCACTGTCTCGGACCACAGTACCCACTGTCCCGGCTCACAGTATCCACTGTCCCGGTCCACATTACCCACTGTCTCGGCTCTCAGTAACCACTGTCTCGGACCACAGTACCCAGCCCACAGTAACCACTGTCCCGGGTCACTCTGTTTCACATTACCCAATGGCGCTCGGCCCTCCTGCCTAACTCTTACTGTTACAGTCTCTCCATACACACATTACACACATACCATCTTTTTCCAGAGTAAATATTGCACCTGTATTTTCCCCTATGCCATTATACCTTGGAGTAGACAATTACTATCCAACCCTTTGTTAATATATGGAGAGGATATTTATGTTTTATTTTTTTTCTTCTTGATTAATACTTGAATATAATGCGTACAAATGCTATATACAGCTGAAAAAGTAAAAAGTAATTGTATGAAAATGTATGTATTGTACTGCCATTGAAAACTAAAGAATTAAGTTAAAAAAAGAAAAAAACACCATACAAGAGCAAACGGAAGAGAGCAATGTATGAAATTAATAAAACTACTATAAAAAAGCTTTTACATAAAAATGAGTTTTGAGAAAAAATACAAATAAAAATACAAATGAAAGAAAATGTTTAATTGTCAGTCAGTGTCAATGTTTTTTTCAATCACATTCCAACTGTATCAAACTAATATTAGAGAGAAAAGCAGAAAAACAACATCACACTGCAGTCTGGTACCAAAGTGACGGTTCTCTCATGTCTTGATTTACTGCCCTTTCCATTCGAGCTTCGAGTATACATTGTTCAACACCGTCTTCTCAAAGTAATTCTTCAACTGAAACAAATCAAACACACGCTCAGGTTAGTAAAATAAGGACGCTTGGTTTCATTGGTCAGCGATGTGGAAGCCCCCGCCCAATTTCCTCGCTGGGATTGGTTTGTACCCCCATTGTACCCCCGCCTGTCATACCTTCTGGAGCACCTCCGTCTTGGTAAAGTTTTCATCGCAGAGGAGCGCTGTAGCTGAAGAGCACAACATGGACAGGGTGACTTTTATCTTGTCCCCCTCTGAAAACAGAAAAGTTCGATGATGTTATTATGTTAGTTTATTATGTTAGTTATATGGTTGTGTGTGTTTATGTATACAGCAGCTCCTAATCTCTTGATAGGTGCTTTTTAGATTGTAAAGTTGATAAAAACGCGGTATTTCGATTCAGACACACGCAATGTCGACTGAACAAACATCCACACAAAATATGCAAAACAAAAATATAAGGGTTGGTGTGTAGTGTGTGTGTTTGATAGCTGGTCTACAGCCTCACCTGACCCTGAGTCAGACTGATTAGACTCTGGGCTGGGTGGGGCTGCACACCTGTGGTGCAGAGCAATCATGGCACCCAGGCTACCAGGATAAACCTGTGGCTATCACCACACACACACATGAGAGAGTGAGAGAGAGACGCTGTCATGACAGCAGGTTACACCTGCTGCTCGGCTTGTACCATCTTGCCATTTCCAATAAATGGACATTCTCTCCAACAACTACCGGTGTCCTGTGTCGGAGGGCCCCAGCAAAAGCCATTTAGGTGGACTGTGGCAGGAACAACTGCTACAGTCAGGCTAAAACAAACACTGTAAAACCATGTGTGCATGTCACCTGTGAGCACTGTGCGACAGGCGGGCTTGCTCTTCAGGTCGTCTGAAACGGTGTACACCTTGAACTGGTACCGGGTGTTTGGTCTCAGCCCTGACACATTCAGGGAGAGGCTGCCGTTAGTGTAAATTGCTTTGCTTTGGTTCCAGAAGCTGGCTTCGTACGTCACCAGGTACCGAGTTGTCGAGGCAGCGGTGGGCGCCGTCCATGTCACAGTAGCGTTGAGCTTTTCGGTGGATACGCTGAGGCTGGACGGCATGACCGGCTCTGCGCGCACACACACACACAAATGTGAACAATGTGCAAAAAAAAAGATTTAATTTCAAAATCTACCCACTGACATCACACAAGGGAGTGTCCACCCACCATGGGAGATAGAGAGACAGACAGAGGAACAGACGGATAGAGATATGGTGGACTGTGCCAACTGGTAGGCTAGAGTTGAAGAATCATGATGACCATACGTCATATCTTAGTGGACACTACGGCTTCCATGATGTCACCAGTGGATTTGAAATTGGCTTCTACTTACTAATTAAGAGTCACATCTGGTGGTAAAATAGGGGGCCCTTAGGTACCAAGTTCCCTTAAGTCACCATGAAATATTTAGTTATTTTCCACAGTCCGCCTCATATTATTTGCATATTCAATATATTATGTAGACCCCCCCCACCCCAACAAAATACAGTAAAATAAATGAAAATGACTTGGGGAAAACACACCACATCAAGCAAAAGTAAGGTATGCTCTCAAAGCCACAGTAAAAATGAATGAAAGAGAAAACTCACATTTGGAATGATCCATGAAGCACATTTACCCTCAACACCTCACATTTTCCCTGACGAGCGGGGGTGTCCCTGTTGTCTCACAGCGAGAAGAGGGGAAACTTGAGACCGGAGACGGTGGTCGGCTATACTCACCGGTGTATTTGAAGTCGCTCACCGACGCGCTGATGAGGTTTCCCGCCAAGGTGGTGACGGTCACCTTGTATCTGGCGGCGGTGCGCAGGTCTGTCAGGATCAGGGAGGTGGTGTTGGTGGTTTTTGGGGAGGTTGGGCTGGTTGAGGGCTCCAGCTGAACAGTCACAGTGAAGGACTCGGAATGGCCTATGGGCTTCGACCAGCTAGCGAGGATGGTATCGGCGGTGGTTTTCAAAACCAGGCTGCTAATGGGGTTTGGAGCTAGAGGAGACCAGAGGGAGAGCAGGAGGGTGAGAGAGAGGGGGAGGGGGGTGGCTTCTCTAATACCAATCGGTATACCAATCTGAATTGTAAGCTGAATTTAGATGGAAAACATAACTAAAATCCCCCTAAAAGTCTTACTCCTCTGAACTATGAAAGTCACGTAAGCTGAATTTGTAAAAAAGATCCTAAAATAGGCCTATATCTATTAAAACAGGTGTCAAATTCAATTAAATAGTCATAATTTTAAAATTGAAACTTTGAAAAGGACATGGATGGGAATGTTCTCCACCCACCGATGAAGCTGCAAACGGTGACCCCGTCCCCCTCCAGGTGGGCACTATCGTTGTCCAGCACGACCGCAGCGACCGTCAGCGACAGCTGAGCGCCCGCCAGTATCAAGGTGCTCTTCACCGTCCGATTGGCGTAGATCCCAAAATCATCGAATAACACATTTTCACTGTGGTGAAAATGAAAATACAAACTTAATTCCAAATTCAAAAGGTTCAGTATTTGTTGCACGTACAATCGTGCGCACAAGTGCGTGAGCAGTAGAAATGCAATGTGGAGTGCTCCGACGATTGTGCAACAAGGAAGTAAACATAACGGGAGAGGTAAACATAATAGGGAAAAAAGCATAATATAAACAAAGAAATAACAATGAAGTAAAATACGCTTTACCATAAGTATGGGTATGTATGTCATGAAAGTGAAACAAAAGTTGTGCAAACTAGTCTTACAACTAAACAAACTACTTCAATATTATTGACGTAGTTCTCTCCGAGTGGTATCACAAAGAAACAAAGTAACACACAATCTAAATTAATTATGATTTGACAATGCATGATTTAAAAAAAAGTTAGATTTTGATGGAAGTTAAAATTACATGGTGCGGTTTATTATAGGCTATATATTTACACACCACACACACATACATATTAAAAAAGGTCCAGAGTAAAAAACGATTCCCATTATTATTTCCCCATCATTAGGAATTTTGAGAAACATCTGTATGGATACATGTGTCATTCAAGAACAAATCATGTCAGAAAGGTAGCCAATGCCCCCCCCCCTATGTGACCCTACAGCTTGTCCTTGGCGACCACGCGGTATCCCATGGCGTTCCCAGAGTGGCTCCAGCTCAGGAGAAGAGAGTGGTTGGTGACCTCGGAGATGGTGACACCGGAAACTTTGCTGGGCTCTGGGTAGAGAGAGAGAGAGAGAGAGAGAGAGAGAGAGAGAGAGAGAGAGAGAGAGAGAGAGAGAGAGAGAGAGAG
>JAOPJI010065358.1:0-44433 GCA_027122695.1 Merluccius productus | reverse complement strand
AAAGCTTTACGGGGATTAACTAATTTTTCTCGCACCCCCAAAAACTGATTCTCGCACCCCCAATCGGGAAGCGCTGAGTTATACTGTGTTTTAAAACTCATGCAACAAACATTCACCAACCAACGTAAAAAAAACTTCTAAAACTATTTCCTAATTAAAAATTTGACGTTATCGCTAAATATGGAAGGAAAATAGAACGCCCAAATGAAACAACGAATAAATAATTGCATATGACGTAGAAACGAGTCCGCGAGCAAAACTATTATAACCAGCTGACAAAGTTGAATCAATTAAAAACGGAATTCGTATGTGCCATTTGTGCTGATATTGCGAACCCACTTGATCACCGAATGATTGCCATAGTTGAGCTTGGGCTCCTGCACCTTGAGATAACGCACACTCATGCCGCAGCAACTGAAGGCAGTCTCAAAGTTGACGCTGATGGGCGGTCGACATTCTTTTCTAGATTGGGAAGGCTGGCCGATAACTTTTTGCGCCTTCGAAGTCACCGACTTGGGCGCTAGGTCAACCTCAGCAGACAACCTTGCCTCTTTCATGCCGTGCATCTTTCGGATTCGCCACGCTATAACGTTGTCTCCCTTTCGATATTTGGTTCTGCCCTTAGTGGGGTAGGTGGTAACCTTGGTGACGTTACTAGGGACCGGGATAATAACTTCAATTTTGAATGCCATATGACTCTCCTTGAAGTTGGACTTGAGAGCGATTTGCATCTCCAGGCGAGAATCACCGCGTTCATGAACCATAGGAAAGATTTTAAAGGGGAGAATGATGTCGTGACTTGATCTGTAGCGCATCAACTCAAATTTACCATCAGGCGGAATGAACGTGATGGTTTTTTCGGATTCATACTTGCTCAATTTGACGCACTAACACCCACATAATAAAATGACATGTGCTAAAACAAGTTCTACTTGGTGGAAAACACAATCATCCAAAGCTACAGATACCTTGGTTCTGCTATGTTCATTTTACAACAAATCAGATCAATGAGTTACGATTGTTGAGCACTTTTGCTCATGACAACATTTTGTTCCACCAAAAATTTGTCATTTATAGCAAGTTTACATTCGGGCATACCAGAGAGAAACGTTTTGACCAATATAAACCCATCGACGGATGAATTGAGTACTTTGCCTTGTGCCGACATCAGTAGATTGACTTTTTCTCTCATATCCATGAAGATTTCGTTCTTTCTGTACCTTATACCTTGTTTACGCCATGTGATTTGGCCGGTTAACTGATTGGTTAGATTTACTGCATCCGTCAGTTTATTCGCATTTTTTAAGGATTTTTGTGTGATGCACGATTTTAACGAGGATATATCGGTAATTTGGGGACATCCATTATCCAATGTGTCTACAGGTAAAACATTCAATCAATGCAATGCCTACAGCTACTCTATGTGTGTCTACCTTCAAACAATTCATATAATAGCGAAAATTTCCCAGCTATTCTATACTCATCCAATTCTCCGATGTAGGAAGTCAGAATGCGTCTAAACTGCAACAAATACTCAAATACCATAGCTGCATTGGCATTTTGCATCGTGATAGCTACCAGCCATATCCCCTTTGTTAAAAATACGTGCAAATAATGGTATCGATCAATTTTGTTCACGGGCTCCAAGGTATAGGCTCCTTTTTTGTGCACAATATTCACTCGAAAATAGGTTATTGCTGAACTTCTACACGCAAATCACACACTGACAATAGTTCAATATAGTTACGGTATGTCTTGATCGAACGACTGGTGAATAATTGTATCACCCTTGTGATTTAAAATGTACAAAGCTCCAATCATTCGTTTGAAGCAAAAAACAACACACTATTGAACTACACTTGGTTGTAATCTAGTTCGAAAATATTCGTGTAAAATCCCCTAGGTGATAAGAAAAACTTGTGTAAATTAAATGCAATGCCATTTCTCGTAAAATAAAGGCATTGCTTTTTGTTAACTTTGTTGTAAAAACAAATAGAATTTGATTGTATAAAGCCACATCCATGTTGATAGGTGCAAAATCTTCAACAATAACTTCTATAATACCTATCGGGAGTTAATACCCTAAAAGCAAAATGTATTATGAGATTATAATTTTAATAATCTCTCTCATTCACTTTTTAAACTGTTGTCGGCAGTTGACCTCTTTACGCACAAACCAGTTTTGCGAATTTGCTTTTACTTTAACTGTGGATTAACACATATAAGTCACATTTTAGTGTAAAATTTGATTTTTTGAAAGTGAAGTATAACAAATGGCTCAGTATTTAATCTATATATTTTTAAATCACGCCAAATATTAGAGTACCATAAAACTTACGCGTGAATTTACCGTTGACTTTCATTCAATTCAATGAGTGTATGTGTCGACTTTCAATTCCGAAATTTCGTTCGTATGGGGTTTAGCTATAATCTTTAAAATCAACTAATTTTCATGGCTAATTTGCAGTTTTAAAGATTCTCTGGACGTTGGCATGTCACGGCACTCAAGGAAACCATATATTTTGTAGAAAGATATTCCTCTGTGCTGTAAAATGAGATATACGAAATTGATTTATTGCACCACTTTTGATTTAAAAAAGGAAAATAATATAAACTACCCTTTATGACTAGTGCACATGTGCATCAATTGTTGTTTTCTTTATACACCGTACAAATTACACGATATTAAATTTAATCTCTTTTAATATTAATATTAAATTTGATCTCTATTAATATTAGTTATATACTTTTCAGGGTACATTGACAGAAACTAACAAGTCTATATATTTGATTTATTTTCAGTTTCATACTCATATTTTAGTTCTCCTACGAATAGATATTTCAAGAAACTATTAACTTGTAATGGTAAAGTATAAAATATTTTCACAGTGACTTTCCAAGATATCATTGAAAATGAATGAAAAATAATATTAATAGTGGAGTTAAACCTGGGTGATATTGAGATGCCAAAATCTTCAATTTTTGCATGTTATGATTGTGTAAAAAATTGTGTTACAAATCAGTGAAAAAAATAACCTTGATATACTCTGTAAATCGAGCTTTCACCACGAAATATATTTAAATTTTACACTTTATATTTGAGTGAAGCTTACTGAATAGTTATGAGAATCATGTTCAAAAATTCACCACACTCGATTTGAAAACTCAATTAAATAGCGGATAGTTCCATTGATTTTATGCATAACGGGGTACTATCAATTTATTTTGATAAAAATTAATATCAATTTAATTTCCATTGCGGATTTTACTTGATTCTAGGGGATTAAAATCTAGCGACCGCATTATGATGTCCTACTTAAAGAGTATCAATTTCATTTAAAAAAATTTATGAATTTAATAATTCAGTATTTCAACAATTGTAATAAACGTTTCCGCTTCAAATTACCAATAAATTAAACTAATACCCCTTTAAACTTCGTCATGTCGTTACAAACACACCCTTTCAATATTTATTATCAAATAAAAGAATTTTAATACAATATGGATGCTAAACAAATGAAAATATGCGACTGCATCCACTCTTCGTTCATATTCGTCAAAGGGGATTAATCTCACCCAAGTCAAATAGATATAAACTTTATCAATATAACTGCCAAAAACTAATTTGGTCAAATTAGTCATTATTTTGTGTATACAAAAATTAAATGTGAAGATGAAAGAAGGTAGAGAAATTTTGGCGCGTTCCGACTAAATACGAAGAATAATAAAGTTCCCACAAGTTTATTTGTCACCTTTTCGCGGAGACAATGTTAGTATACGACCTGGTAGAAGAATTTTATAAACCCATTAGAACCAAGGTAGGTTTTTGTGAAAAGCTGTGTGTACACATGAAACGTTTAGAACAACGTTCTGGTTATTTGCTCAATGGATGTGGACGCCGTGTGTTCCACAAAAATCATGTTGGTAAGCAATATTGATGACCAATGTAAAAATCTTTTGCCGAATTAGAATTTATTTAAAATGGAAAACATCACCTACACACTTAAGTGTGTCTACAATAGGAAACAATTTGAAACAACAATAACGGAAAACAAAACTATTGTAAACAGATGAATTTAGATGATAACGCTCAATTATAACATAGTATAATCATATTGTATGCATCAATTGCGGCGGAAACGTCAATTTAACCAAATACAGCGAGGCAGACTGTCAACTCTACATATTGGATTCGTAATAAGTTTCCTGTTGACCTGCTCTAACTACAACTCGGTAGCTATCAACCTTGGGACATTAGAAATTTGTACGATAGACAATTTGTCAACGTGCTCATCGACAAAGATGAAGACTTGAGTATGATACCGAGTGAGGAGCACGTTCAAGATTACTTGGCAAGTGCTGATGAAGACGAACTGGCTGTCGATGAAGCCTTCACTGCAGGGCAACGATCGCGATTCCAATACATGGATGGTTACAAGTACACTTTTCCGGTAACTCCACGAGTTGTAGTTTCCCACATGAATTAAATTCATAGAGCTGTAAAATTCTATTTGAACTGGTCATCAAACTCAGGAAAGACAACTTGGAGGCGTTGTGGTACACAAATATTGTTCAAATTCATTAATGATTTCTGCAAAAGGTGCGCAATATGCGGAATCACTAGCAACTTTTTCAGCGACAAGTTGTCGCGGTAATTTCACTGCAACACCCCTAGTTGACCATTCTCTAGCGAAAATTATATCAGCATGGTTGCATACTTGCAACAGCATCTGCTGAGAATTAGCATGAGCGATCGGCACGACAAAGCCCAACTGGACAGTTACAAAATGAACATTAGTTACCGAAACGAGTAGCCTTTACTGGTTTGGAGATGCGTTCACAGTTGTTCTAGGTTGAATTTGTTTCTGTACAGACATTGGTCATTGCTGGAAAGCATGCTGAAATCGTTGTCCACGTCGTGCAGGTTTTCACTGGTCTAAATTATAGTCTGATTATTCTTTCAAGTTTCAAGATTTGGACCGTCAAGGGCAGGAAGCGGTTGATGGAGTATTTGGCTCATGCAGGGTGATTTTCAAACGTTGTCACACTACTAATCGCTATTCTTATCAACTCTATGCACTATCTAACAATAGGTTACCACTCAAGCAATGCCAGCAAAAATATCAACTTATGTCAGTCAACTACAAAAACGCTCTGACAGACATTCTTCAAAAGACTTCCGACCGTTTCAGGTATTGTATGAACGCTTCCACGGTGTCCTAGTTGTGTGTAGGATTAAAAACCTGACGATACCGTCGTTTGTGGTGAACTATGGCTACCAGTTGGAGATTTCAGCGCTGGATATTGTTTTTTGTATAATGACCTGTTTGGACTTTTATAAGGAGGTACATTTGGTCGGTGTTGAGTGATTCTAAAGCCTAGTGTAGAGTAGCGACATGAGCAGTCAATTTCTGTCATCGTTGCAATTATTGGACAGGTATGGCGATTAACTTTTCTCGTAATGTTACTCAAATTGTTAATCAAAACTAATGAATGCTGTTTCAAACATATGAATTTGTAATATTTAGATCTTCCATCGATATCATTGGAAATGTTCTCGAAGACACGAAATACGCGGTAATGTCAAATAGCTATTTTTTAATTGTTTGTGTAGATTGACCACATATGCAATCAAATTCAATCCTTCATTGATTTACACTATGTGATTTCCGCCGGGCCATTTCATCTGGGCGTCATCCCCGAAGTTCGGTCTTCTCTAAGTCGAGACTGTTTATAACATGTGTGCGTGTGATAGGGGTTCCATACACACATAACAAAAAGTTGCGGGCCCATGTTGGAGTTTTGCGCGAAATACCTTTTGAACGCCCACGTTTCTTTGGTGAGTAATTAACTTTCGGGACTATAAACGAGATTTTTCAGACGAAAAATCGCAAAGCACTGAGTATGCCTTTGATACTGTGTCTACAGAACGACGACCCCCACATCTCAACTATTATCGGCGTTTCCGCGGTGGACGAGGACTGCACATCGACCAGTCATATTGGCGAGTGTTTTAAGAAAACCCTTGACCATCTGGGTCTCCAGCTTAACACGCCCTACTTCAAATCCAACAGTAGTTTCGATGTTAAATTTAGTTATCCGAGTTAACCCACTATAATCGTAGTCATTCAAATTCCTACCGCTGAGAGGGCCAAGTTTCTGGATACCCTTATTGAACTGATGGAATAGTCATTAGCGTTTTTGGTTGTTTTAAAAGGATGTTTATGTGCGGCATTTGATGGCACTTAGTTTTCGTATTTAAACTACACGAGATGCATCTTTTGATGCAACTATACTTTGTACTATATTGGCGGCGTCGATGAGAACGTTATCTCTTAACCATGCGACAACTGAGGTTGTAGTCATGACTACACGTACACTCTGATAAAACGTAAACTACACTATTGAAGCAGGCATATCGCAGCATCGTCCATCGCTGTCATCGCTATTTGTTAACGAGTATTATCGCGATAATACAGCGATAATCACTCGAATACACAACTCTCAGATGGTGGTATTTAAAGTTGAAATTAAACCTATTGTGAACGTGCCGTTTAGCTAGTTTTGGTGATAGGAGATTTGTACATACCACAGCGTGCACCAAGCATACCAGAACCTCTAAGAAAATTACTTGTAAGTTGACAGAAGTCGTCTCATAAAAGTGTTTACTCGATCAACTAGGTCCCAGGGAAAATCCAGCACATTCTTTGCACAGGCAATGCCACGGGCAAAATGACCATAGATTATTTGAAATCGATTTGCAACAAAGTTCACTGTGTCAAAGGAGAATTTGATCGAGTAACCGGATTATATATTGTGAGTTTTTAATTGTTGCCGGATAGATGAAGAACTTGCAAACTTTTCTCAAAATTGAGATTGAAGACTTTGCCATTGGCTTGAGTAGCAGTTTCGAGTTTATTCCTCAGGATTGCGATTTGACGTGTGGTGTCTTTGCCAGGAAACACCAAATTGACATCCTCATTCATGGGGGCAGTCATAAGTTGTCGGTGAAGGATAATCAACAACTGTTGGTCATCAATCCTGGCTCTGGCACCGGCTGTTTTTCTATAGACGAGCTGTAACTGGATTTCCACTGGCTAACCTAATGAAGTTTCATAGGAAATCCAATAGTGTTGCATCGTACGCGATAATTGACATACAAAACAACAACGCCACTGTGTACAGTTACGAGTTGGATTTGACTGATCCATCGTCCACGGTCACAGTCAGCAAACATGACTACATGAAGCCCAGCCTCGGCATTGCTGGTGACTAATTCTGATAGATCAAATGTTCTTTTTACGTCGCTCTAAGTGGGGTTTATTCGCAGCGAAATGAACAACATATATTTTTAATATATATATATATATATATTAGCGCTGTCTTCATGTCTAAAAAGTGTTAATTGGACAGTTTCGTTACCGTGGATGCAGTGTTCTTCTGCATAAACATTTATAAATCGAAATACACGTTGACATTTAGCTTTCAACGTTTAATGCCCATTTCACAATCCCAACATGTATATTAAATTTTTCAACCATTGAATAGTTTCGTTGTGGTGAAAAAATTCCCTTGCTAACATCTTTGTGAAAGAACGCTCAAAAATTAAAAATAACTTTTCACCAACAAATCAAATGGATATGTCGATCGATTCAAATTGAGAATGAAAGCACCGAATTTTTAAAAACACCTTTTGAATAAACTGATGTGAAAATAAATCGGCACGTTGGGATGTAAATCTCGAAGTAGATAATTGGCTTAACTTTAAACAACCTAACAGTGAATATGAGAGAATACTGTTTGATTTTATGAACCTAGGATTATTCATATTAGAACTGCAAAAGTTGAGCGGCAATATGCGCAAAATATCGGCCATTATCATGAACGAATACCTGCGTCGGCACTGAGCTGCAAACTGGTTAACACGCTGCTGCTAATTTCAAAGTTTAATTTTCCGTGCATAAATAAAACCACATTTGCCAAAATTCTGCAATAACAGCTGTTTTGTGTGTATAATCTGATTAGCCGAATTTCTAATCGGATTATATTTGGGAAATCAACAAAAACTATCACAATCAAACACTATAAGAACTCAATTAAATGCAGCTAAAAAATAATTTTACCCCTTTTTAAAATATCATCGGTATTGTAAAGTCTGTGCGTAAGAATACAATTTTTAAGCATGCGCGTACTTGTGACCACACACAGACGTCCCCTTTTTGTACACATGAAGATAATAAATAGATAAACAAGGTTCTCATCGTATAACGTTTTTACTAGGAAAAAGCCGCTTACTTGCCAAATTAGCGCGCAAGCGCACTGTTACACGGCCATTTTGATATTCCAATTACTACACACTGAACTGAGTTCAATTTCACTGTAGCCTTAAATTTAAGTTGATGCCGCGATCTATTGCGAGTCTGTGAAATTTCAATTTTTTTCAAGCAGTTTCAAAAATACTCGTCAAATAAAGTAAAATTGCCAATTGAATTTTCGCGATAAAATCAAACAAATATGCTCTCACTTGGCGCTGGTGCAAGCAGAATTTAATGGCGAAAATGATGCTGTAGTGAATAGAACTGTGAGAGAAATAAGAGATGATGAGCGCATACAACCAAACACACTCTATACAAATATACAACAACGCGCCAACCGCGGCGCAAATCGAGTAACAGACTAGAAGAAAACCCTGTGAAAGTCGTTGAGACCGAAAGTCATGTTACAATTTGGGCACTTGCGTTGTCGCGTGTCATAGCGAACTTGCAGACAATCGTGGCAGAATAAATGGAAACACTTATAAATAATGGCATTGATGGGGTTGGAATTGCAGCACGCGCACGTTAGTTTGGATTTGTACATACGGATCTGTTCATTGAGAATGTCATCGGTGGAGACGATGGTCGAGTAGCTGTCGTTCATGTCTACTATGGATTTATTGCGCTCCTCCAGTTGTTTCTGCAGCGACTCCACATTAGATTGGAGGTTGGCGGCCAGTTGATTGGACTTTTCGAGGTCAAGTTGGAGGTGTGTCTTGTCGGCAATGACCTTCTTCAACTGAGTATCATTTATGTGTAGTTCGTGGTGTTGGAGTTGTTTATTCAGTTCATCAACCGAAGGATTTTCAGCACTACCGTTGTTACTACCCGCAGCAGCGTTGTTAAAGGTGTTGCTGCTGAGGAGACTTTCTAATGAAGCGCGAAGAGCATCCACTTGAATTAATCGTTCATTCAAATTGGCGGAATGTTGTTCTACCACATCACTATTATAACTGGAAGTTTTTTCACAGTTGGCTAGGCGTGAATTTAGCAGTTGGATCGATTGGTTGCATTTGAACAGGTCAGATGAGAGCCTCAGGTTGGCATTTTGTTTCTCTTTCAATTTTTCCAACAACGAAGTGTTCTGGTCGTAGGTATCATCGTAGGATTGCGCTGTAATCTCCATTTCGGCAATGAAAGCCTCTTGCTCAGCTCGAAGTTGTTTGATGACGTTGTGCTGTTGTTTCAAGTTGGTTATGGCTTCTTCAATGGTAGTTGTCGCGTCGAATGCAACGGCGCCGTTCGATTTCATTTCGCCGTGCTCCTTTTTCAATTGTGTCGAGTAGAAATTGTTTTGGTTCTAAGTGGAAAGTTGTTGAGAGCAACTCGTTATAGTGTGGCGTACTTTTAGCGTGGTGTTGATGTTGGTCAACTCGGCGATGTTCTCATTGAGTTGTTTTATTTCGTCTTGACAACGTTGTTTGGCCATTGAGTCTTGAATGCCTTGACAGCGAAGGTTGTCTCTCTCCTGTTCCAGTTGAGAGATGTTTTCAGCCATCATGCCGATGTGGTTGGATATGGTCTCCTGTTTCAAATGAATAAATAGGGTTTATCAGAAACTGGCGCGAATAGTGCGGCTTAGCTCGCTGACAATTGAGTTGAAATTTAAGTTTGCTTCGGTTAATTTGAGCATTAGAATTGCGAAATAAACTAGCAAAAGTGGGCAAATATCTTTGTGGTTAATTGATCGATTAGAACACACTCAGTAAACATATGGGTTGGTAAATCGCACACAGTATACATACTTTATTCAATTTCTTCAAATTGAAAAATTAAGACGCACTACGGTTAATGATCAAAATTTGATCAACCTTATATATGTGACTACACTTTTCCTCCATAAACGATGGTTCAATTATTATGAAAAGGTGAATAGTGATCAAAGTAACAGTATTATTTTGTAGACTTTACAGTTGATTAATTATTCTATAAAAATCAAAGAAGGTGGCTAGTGTTGTGGGATACATTAGCCCGGCACACCTTGTTTCACCAATATTTCATTATATCTGGTCCATTGCTAACGCTCTTAGGGGTCACAAATCGATCGATGTATAAAAAGAGATTGTCTCTGTGTGCGCAGCAAGTACGCATGCCCAGCAATTTTGTTCCTTATATCCACAGTACTAAGGTAATTAAAAGGCAGTGGCTATTGACACGGATGAAATTAATCCCTTATCTTCAGTTTTAGCTATGTTTACTTATTTATGGACCCTAAGAGCGCTCTTAGTGGCCTCAAATAATTATATATGATTGATTCTGAAATCTGAACCTTGTATCCTTTCTAGAAATAGGGGTTGATGAGATTAAAAATGGCGACCGCGCAAGCGTACATGCCGCTTCAGATTAATTTCATCCGTGTCAGTAGCCACTGCCTTAAATACTCATTAAATAAGTGCATGCGCACTAGAAAGCTACTATTATAGAGAGATTAAAAACTTTGACCGTATATATTTGAATTCATAAAACGCGCGATAGAATCAACAATGATTACCTGAAACTTGGAGGCATTGTCCTTGATGACAGTTTTGATTTCAGAGAGGATATTCCAAAAAAATTCCAAATAGTCGCGCAACTACATCAACGTCAAGCTGCTGTAAAACCCAAACTCTTCGTGTACCTTGGTGTTGTCATCCGCCAATCGCGCGTTCTTGCCCAACAATACCTTATATTCGGGTTTCATTGTTGTGGGTATGTCGGAGAGCAGTTGGTGTGTAGTTTGCAGATTTCGGTGATCAAAGTTCAATGTGGTGTGCACCTCTTCCAAGTGGTTGAAACTGGATTGCAACTTATCCAACTGGTGAGATTTGTGTTCCAGTTGCTTCTCCAGCTCCGCTACGACAGCGCTGTCGCAGATTTTACTTGGGACGTTGACGCGCTCAGGTTGTTCGTTGTTTTTGGCCGTCTGTTGAGCGTTGAGTTGTGCCTTTTCTTTGTTCAATTCAAGAGTGGCCTGCTCCAGACTCTCAAGCTTCTCCTCGTAGCGATCGTGCATCATGTAGATTTTGTGGCGCAAAACGTCCATATAGTCCGCAGTCTCCTTCACTTGGTCTCTCGTTTGTTCATATTTCTTCGTTACCAACTCAAGTTGGCTTTTCAGGGTTACAATCTGTTCAGTGCACGTGTCGATGTTGGTGAACCCGTTGCTGACGGTCCCATTGAAGTTGTCGTTGCCGTTGTTGGGGTGGGCGATGAGTTGTTTCAGTGAATCCAGCAGTTTGTCCTTTAGAGTGGTAAGTTGCGACTGGACCTCTTCTAGAGAGTGACTTTCGGCGTTTGAGAATATGGAATCGATTTCTAAAAATGTGGTTGGTTAGTTATGTAAGCGATCTTAAAGGCCACCGTTTGTGTAGCTTAAATTCTCGAATCAATACTTAACTTTAAACTTTAATCTAACAAAACTAAAATAAACGTCGATTATTACGTTTCATCTCTAAAAACACGTCCCCACTACTGTTGAGACCGCTATCGTCGTTATAATTGGCTCCTTTGAACACATTGGCGTTCGCAATCAACTAATAAACTCCATCAAATACCCACCAATATGCACTACTACCGTTATCAATGCGTTCTTCAACTCAACTATGAATGCAGTCAACTTTGAGTTGTGGCACTGGTAGTCGTCGACCAGTTTGGTTTGTTCAGCTTGCCTCAGTTTTTGCTGCTCCAATGCCACGGCCAAATTTTTATTTTGTTCCTTTAGGCAGCTCAAGTTGAGCTCTGTCTATATTTAACGATATTCCTACATGAAACTATTGAAGTTGTTACCTTTGTCGATATGTTGGATAGGTCTGGCATGTCCAAAATAGCCAATTTCTTGGATGCACAGTATTCCTCCGAGAGTGTAGATAGTTTTCGCTTCATTTCGCTCAGCTGGCTTTTAAAGTGGTTCCGTGTGGCCTCAAATAGCCAGTTATCCGTTTGTTGTTCGTGTGTTGACCACTGTGCTGGCTCTCACTTAATGCGTGCGTGCGCATCACATTGTCTCCGTAGCTCTCATCATTTACTCTCGCTAGATGTGGGCTGTTAACACGGTTTTCAGCAGTACCCTGAATGTTAAACTATGTTTCTATGGTGATAACTGTGGAGAGCCGTAGTTATACGTCACCTTTATCACACACGCACTAGGGAAAATGGTGTTTGCTGTGAATGATCACTTGGAAGAGAGTCGAAAGTTTGGAGCAATTGTGAATTTTACTCAACTTTTCAACTCAACAACTGCGATAGAGTAAAAAGCACGTCGGAATATTAATTTTTCCACCTCCTCGCTGTGTGAACAGCATAATTTATACGTTTTCAACGCACACATCAGACAGTGTTATAGTTGAAAAAGTTCATTGGTTATTGGTGGTGGTGGTCAAAACAAAGTTTTCTTTTTCCACAAAATACGCCGTTAGTGCGCAAGCGCACTAACGAAACTCACTCCAGTGCCCTACCACCGTCTGACCAGCAGCAGCAGCAGCAAGCCGAGCGAGATGTCATGCATGTTACCGCACTTGACCAACGGCTGGCAAGTCGACCAAGCCATCCTCAGCGAAGAAGACAAGGTTGTCGTGATACGGTTCGGCCACGATTGGGACCCTACATGCATGATGATGGACGAAACACTGTTCAAAATCGCCAAACTGGTCAGAAACTACGCTGTGATCTACGTGGTAGACATCAGCGAAGTGACCGACTTCAACAAGATGTACGAGCTGTACGACCCCTGCACTGTGATGTTCTTCTATCGCAACAAACACATGATGATCGATTTGGGCACCGGAAACAACAACAAAATCAACTGGGCCATCGAACACCCCCAAGAAATGATTGACGTTATCGAAACTGTGTATAGAGGCGCGAGAAAAGGGCGTGGGCTGGTCATATCGCCCAAAGACTACTCCACCAAATATAAATATTAGTTTCTCAGTGCGCTGTTGTTATTTCTATTTTGTGGGTATATATATTGTAGTACGCGTTTGATTTTTGTGGAGTTGATAAAAAGAGCTCGTCAAAACTTCACAATTACTCCAAAAAAGTAGGGTTTCGGTCACATTTACCGTTGTTGGTTTGACTCAGTTTTACATTCGTCGTTAGAGGTGCTCTCGCATGAATTGCACCATGTTGTTGTAGAGATTTCGAAACACGGTTAGATTTTGCACTTGGTGATTTTGACCGGACATCAACTTAAAAAATTGTGAATTGTTTGAGTAACTTGACGCAGTGTGAACCCTTTCGTGCCCAACAACTGTCTTTTCTACGTAAAGTTTGTGTTCAGTTGTTACATTGACTGAAGTTAATTTGTGAAAGCAGTCGTATCATTCAACTCGCGTAAAACGCTAACACGGGAACGTATAAGCTAATAACAGTATTTGGATCGATGTTAAGTGGCTGGGTTAGAGGACAAAAACAATACGATTTGCAAATTTGGGGTTAATATTAAAACTATTTGGGGCACAATGTCAAAAAACATAGATATGCGTGCGCGCATCTACTAGCCTTCGTCGAACAATTCGAAATTTTTCCATTCCATAGGAGTGATACCTCAGTAATTAATGAGACATTATGTAAGAAGCGATATTTTAGTTTATATATTTTTTTCGGGCAAAAGTAACCACGTATATCCGTTTTATTTGCGAAAAAGCTTAAACATTAATACCAAATTGAATTAATCTAAGGTTAAACGTAACAATAATAAATGAATTGATATAATATTTGAAAGGTATTTTCGAGCGTATAAATTTCTCTATTTATACGTGAAAAATAATTTTTATTTCATGCCGTTTAAAAACGCAAACCAAATTTTTGATTAATATGGAAGAAAAGTATATATTTGAAATAATTTAACTTTTACGGAATGTTGACAGGAAAAATGGAGTATCAATCGAATACTTGACCTATTTTAACTAACTCTGCACGTGTAAGTGTTTTTGAATCATACATCATCGAATGGTTATTTCAATAATGACTAAATAGAACAGTTTCACGATATCAATGATCAAAAATAACAATACTTCACAACTATGCCAATAGTGCAAATAATAAACACTACTTACTGCTATGAGAGTTAATGCCTCTAGTTGAGCAGAAAAGAAAATGATAATCCAACAACGGATAAATACACACAGAGCGCAACATATACAACGCGCTCTAACGTTATTTAATGTAGTGTATTCAAATGTACATGGTGTAGTTTTTAAGTTTAATATCTGAAATGTAAACTCAGAACACGAAAGGGTTGGTTACACATACAGCAAGGTGAAAGTTACATAATAGGAAACATCGATTCCTTCCTTTTTCAACAAGTCCAAAAGAATTATAGTGTTCACCGGGCTCACGTTGTCTAGGCAATTTTTATAAAACTTACTGACGCACGAATACCATCTTTCAAACCATGGGCAATGAACAGGTGGGTTCCGGTTAGATTCTTCACGTTTTGAATGATGGAAGTCGTCTAATAAAATTCACGCGAGCGTTTCAAATGAACGAATACATGATAGTTGAAGGCATTTTCGACTATTGAGCCCATGTACCTTTCAGTGTAAAAACTGTCTATAACGACCAATCGGCCACGAAACCCAGTATTAGTCATGGAAAATATGAATATATATTACCATAGAAATACCAGTCCGTCACAGGCGCCACCGCTACAGCACAATTTATTATAGTAGGATGGCGGGAAACGGTTGTCAGGGACATGAATCCTCCAAATGACTATTAATATAAACTATGGCTAATACCTATCTAGCTAAAGAGTATACCCATCCCCAGATACAAACCTTGTTTGGGTCCACATTTTTGTTGTTGATATAGAACCTAACGCGGAGTAACGTGGAATTTTTCACAACGTTGTTACTTGATGACATCCGCAATATCATTTGATTCATGGAATCCCAAGTTTTTGTAAACTTTGTATCTGTTTCTGTATTATTATATAAAAAATTGAAAGTGTATGGATCAAAGGTGTGTGTGTGTGTGTGCAGATAAAGTTACTTGGTCCCACGTCCATATGTACCAGCTCCGTCAATTTCAATGGCGACTAAACCTGGAATATCGTTCAGGATCTTTTCAGTCAACCCCACCGGTGGGAGCAAATTGACCTATTCGAATTCAAATCAACGTTGCCATAAGGTTAGAGTAATCCGCAAAGTTGTACTGTATTGCTCTCTGGACCGCCATAGCTGAGTTAGAAATATAGACTGGCAATCAGGTTAAACATTTACACATGCACCAATAAAGGTTTTAATATATTGGAGTGGTCGTCTGACGAATCTTCAGAAATTTCACAAACCTCAATACCTACAAGTTGGAAATGTCAGTTGTAAAAAGAACTTAGACTCCAACCCTCTTTATCTTTGTTATACACGAGGAAGCAACTTTTTTTAGATGGGTATCATCGTGTAAATTCTCTTCGTCCATTGAACGACTTTTGGAACGAGCTTGCTTGGTAGAGCTATAGATTGTGGTTCTATGGCCGTCCTCATTATTGTAACTGTACAATGCTTTCACTTCATCTCCATTTTCATCTATATCGATATATATATATAGATGCTTTTTTCGAAAAAACTATTATTACTTGTGCATGTGAAAAAAATTTTGTTGCATGCTGCATTCGGGTAGACCGTCGCATATTTGCAGCGGACGTTGCCTTCCAGGTTGCATGTGATGCAATGTGTTTTTTGAGTTTCCATTAACGAGTAATAGACTGAACCTGGACGTTTTGTGCTGTTATCGGCAGTGTTGAGATCGACGTCTTTTTCCACATAATATAGATTCTGAGTGAATGGACTGTTCTCATTAGACATGTAATACCTAGCAATACATTGGATTTTCGGTGAATAAGATGACCAAATATTTATTTATATTTATGAGCAGAGAATATTTGCGTGTACTTACAAATGGTTATCGTTGACGCAAACCAACTGACTCACTTCCCAGTCCCCTAGAACAGCCAGCATCAAATTGACTTCCATGAAAATGTGCGTCAAATCAGATCGATAAATTCGCATGTAGCTATTTTTGTGTTCCACTGGTGGCGATGGACCGTCGTTGTCATCATCGATCGGAATCTCATAGATTGGGCTAAGTAGTGGTGCTGCAAAATACGCATAATGACCTTTCGCATCAACCAATATTTTTTTTCTCTATTTTGATTTTTATCGATATATATATAAAATCTGCACGAATCACCACCAATTACCATTATCTCGTCAACCCAGCCGTCTTTTATTCGATATTCATACATCTAAGTGAAATCATTGATACCAGCCCAATTGATCATTAACAGTACTTCAAAGCCTGCTTTTAGAATTGGCTCATCAGTCGTGGCTGGGTTGCCGTCTAAAATATCTCCCCTGGTGAAAAAATAGTAAATGTGGAAGAGATGGTTTTGAAATCTATTTCCCCACGTCAACGACACTTCATCTTGCGAACGAACCCATTTAGCGCTGTAAAAAATCAGACCCTCGTTTTTGGTCATATCGTGAGGGGGCTTGAGTTTCCACTTCATTTTGTTTTTCAAGTTGACTGCAATCAACTGAACCGAGGGAATGTTTTCGCCGGGCTAAATTAGATTTTTAACAGATTCCACATTTGATCTCAAATACACGCGGATAACAAATTTTCTGCTTGGAGTCACTGGAAAGCTCTGGTTGTTGATCTTCAGGTTGGTCATGGGCTGATACGGTAATTTGGGGCACATTCGTATTGTCAATTCTGCTGTAGAGCAAAAGGTTTCCATGCGTGTTAGCCCAAAACATGTGGTCACCGTTGATGATTTCTTCTTCATAAACCCAATCTGGAACACCATTATATATTAGAGAATCTCCATCAAAGGTGATTCGCTCAATGGTTTCCACTCCATTGTGTATGAAATCTTCCACCGCTGCCACATAGTAAATGTCATTGTCCGCTACTGCCACCTACCCAAACTCAAAACCCACCGTTGAAGCTTTTCACCATACCAAAGAATCATTTTTTCCAATCCAAGAAGCATATTGGATCACTGAATTGTTCCACGTCAACAAGTACAGTTCACTATTTTCAACTGTTCACTACAACTAACTGCATCACTCTACCTTTTCATTGGATCAAAGATATAATATTTGGAATTTGTACTGTATCGAAATTTCTAATAGCTATGAGTTGGGCAAATAGAATGTGATTACTTGCACTACATCACAAGGAATCAAATAATATTTTGTCGAGCCAGATTCGGCAACATTTTTACAACTGCAGTTCTGCATTTATATTAAAATGCTAAATGTGGCACCAATTAAATAGTAACCTTGAGAGGTATATCTATGACGATGGATCTGTTTGTAACAGTTTCAAAAATCGTAACAGTTGTGCCCAGTGTTGCCGCATTTACCGAACCTTCTTGGCAAGACAAATATCTGCTATCTACAGAAAGCCATCATTTAAATTCCACTCAAAACTATCACACCGTCAAACCATTTTACAAATTCTGGCACGTTTTCAATACTTAGAAAGTAACTTCCAAATATGAAAATAACGATAACGCAGTAGAGTCCCATTGCATTCAATCGCCTATCATCAGCGCAGCTAGGTGAGAAGTATTGATATATAGGTGGGGTTAGTTGCTTTGGAGATGCATTGTTTTTGCCCAACATTCAAAATGGTCGTCACTCATCTTCGTTTTGAACTGAGTGATTCAAGTAATTAGTTTTGAGTACGATTTCAATTATAATATATATATAAGTTGTCTTTGATAGTTAAAATTCAAGTGTCAAATAAAATAATCAACGGACACACATTTGAAGCAATCACTACTTAAAACAGCGCTTTCCGATTTGGGGTGCGAGAAAAATCAGTTAATCACTGTAGAGTTTTTTTAACATTATGCTAATTTAATAACAACGTGCGCATTTCATAAAATAAGATATTCACTAGTATGCTTTATTTGTATAATTCTAATACAATATAGATAGATGAATAAATGTGAAACGCATATTTTTATGTTTCTTACAATTAAATTCATAATTTTATGATATAGACGCACATACACTTTATGTTCGCTTCGCGCGCTGTTTATTTATTCAAAAATTAATTTAGTAATGGTGATTTTCTCTCCAAAAAATGTTATTCGCGATCAACTACAGTGTAATTATTACACTATAGGAATATGTTACTAATATTATTGCATTCAGGGCTATAAGACAAATTGGATTCAACGCATACATCTTATCATTGAAGTTTTGTCTATTTGTCGTTTATTTTAAAAAGTTTAAATATATAGTAGTTAACTTGAAGGAGCAATTCCACATAAACGAAGGTTTGTTTTAATATAAATTGAACTTCTGAAATAACGTGCACAGTGAGCTGTATAATAGCAGCAATCTTATTATTAAAATGTAAACCCTATTTCGAACATAAATTTCAATAGGGGGTGCGGGACCCAATTTGAATCGGGAAGCGCTGACTTAAAAGATCAAGATACCAAGTGACGATTACTCGTCGTTCGGTAAAGCAATAACCTTACCAGTATTTTCTCAAGAGCTTATGAATATTCAGAGTGACAAAAATAGAGGAATTGGTTCGATTTAACTTGCTTTCTATTCAAAACAATTAAAATAGAAGCATTTGTGCTTTTATTATCAAATTTTGATTAAATTACGGTTCATTTTGAAATATTTCCGTAGGAAATAAAAATGCTTCTATTTTATTCGTAACACCTTCTTGCATACCTACAAGTAAAGTAATGAGCATGAGTCAATTCAGTTGTTATTTTACGAAGGGCTAATAAAAATTAATTAAAATTCATTTCTGATGCGCGCACGCACGTCGCCAATACTTTAAATTCATTAAATTGTGGGTGAATACTGGCCTCAAAATGCATAATCCAATTGCTCATCGACTAAATGGACTAGTAATTAATTAGCCAAAATCAAAACAGGGCTCGTTCAGTGTAAACAATCGTTTCACGTGGATTATCATTTGCTACAAAATAGCCATTAAAGACGCTCGATTCGTTCCAAACGATTTTCATTTGTGTAATGAACAAAATCCCATGCGATTGGTGTGTAACAGTCAGATTCATTCAATTTATTGTGTAGTATCCTAATTTGTCAAGCGTGCGCATTTATGCAAAATAGGGATGTTAGACATAGAAAACATTGCTGATTCAGTTGAGGTGTCAAGCGCAGACAACAAAAAGTCCGCCGAACGTCAAATAATTAAAAATAGAAAAAATGACGAAGCCGAAGTGGCCATCGAAGACTGCAGCGTCAACGCTAAACTCAGCTCCCACCTGCCGGAGTATTACAAAATCTACATAAAAACGTGGGGCTGCTCCCACAACACATCAGAAAGTGAATATATGGCGGGACTGTTGAAAAAGTACGGCTACAACATTGTGAGCGAGCCCACCCACGCAGATTTATGGATTCTGAACAGCTGCACTGTCAAAAATCCAAGTGAAGACGCCGTCAGAAACATGATCAACAAGTCGCTGAATGTAGACATGTGTGAGACATCCATCCCTGTGGTGGTGACTGGGTGTGTGCCGAAAGCCGATAAGAAAATGAAATACATGAAGGGTGTGTCGATTCTCGCCACCGACAATGTCGAGCAGATAGTGCATGTGGTAGAGGAGACTTTGAAAGGTGTGCGCGATATTCGATCTAAATTATCCACGCAATAACTAATTGTTATTGCACTATTTTAGGCAACCAAGTGCTTATCTACTCGTCCAAGTCGAGCAACAAAAATAGCAACACTAATGTGAATGAGAGACCTCCATTAGATCTCCCCAAGGTGAGACGAAACGAATTAATCGAAATTATCGCCATTTCCACAGGGTATCGAAATAACTTGATTACAACTCTATGAACTACCGTTATTAGATGTTTAAATCAGTGCACCTATTGTAAAACAAAGTATGCAAGAGGAGATCTGGGCAGCTACAGCATTGATGAGATCGTCAACCGGGCCAAACAAGCCATTGAAGGTACATTCAAATGGTGTGAGAATGCACGTGAAATATTGTTGTTTAGAGGGTGTTGTTGAAATTTGGCTCACAAGTGAAGATGTCGGTGCCTATGGTCGCGATATAAACACCAATATTGTGGAGTTGCTGCGAAGCCTTGTTGCTGTGGTGCCATCCTATCTTATGATTAGAATCGGAATGACCAATCCGCCCTACATTTTGGACCATCTCAAGGTGGTTGTTGTTGATATACAGCAACACTTGCTGATTTAACCGATATACAACTAACCACCAACTAACTATTAGGATTTTACCGAACTATTAAAACATAAAAATATCTACTCGTTTCTCCACATACCTATCCAATCGGCCTCGGATGCCGTACTTACCGATATGAACAGAGAATATGATTGTGCTAGCTTTTGTAACATTGTCGATTATGTGTTGAGCGAGTATTTGTTTTGGTCTTGTTCTATTGCTAACTTGTGTCCATTGTAGAATCCCACTGGCAACAATTGCCACTGACGTCATTTGTGCATTCCCTACTGAAACCGAAATGGTTTGCCTATGTTGGTTGCGTGTGTACTATTTTAAACGCGTAGGACTTTAACGAAACCATGAACTTGGTGGAGAAGTACAAATTTAAAAGTCTCTTCATCAACCAATACTACCCGAGACCAGGAACACCTGCCGCCAAAATGAAACGTATTGCTGGTGCAATTGTAATTAAACCAACCTTCAACTGTGTGTGTGTGTGTGTCATATCACAACACTACTTAGGCTAAAGGAAGAACTGCAGCGTTGTCCAAATATTTTCTAACCTACTTTCCATACAGCGACAGAGTATAATTGCCAAATGGGGTTGTCGTTATAGTTCTATCGTAGGTTGGCTGCACATACGAAGTGTTGGTGACCGAACAAAAATTTCAAGATGAAAAATGTCACTACATCGGTCATAACAAATACTACGAACAAGTAAACATTCGGCTGGCTCTCTTGTGATTTGTCATCCATTTCAGATCCAAATAATTGACCAACCACAAGACATACTTGGCAAATGGGTCCATGTGACCGTCACAGACTACACCAAATTTTGCATGATTTCAAGTTCAGTCAAATTAATCAACACCTCCTATTTCCGTTTGCTCTCCGATCACGACATCAAAAACAAAGCGCTTGTACAGATCACCAACTACATAGTGATGGAGTTGACTTATAGTCTACTTAGTAGTTTATTTCTATAGAAATGATTAAGTTATCACCAGCTTTAATTCGCACAAAATTTGTTAATCTTTCGTTAGTGTTTATATTTGTGAGTTTAATCACTATCTCACGATCGTGAGGTCAGTTAGAACGGCGCTTCCCGATTCAAATTGGGTCCCGCGCCCCTTATTAAAATTTATGTTCGAAATAAGGTTTACATTTTAATAAGAAGATTGCTGCTATTATACAGCTCACTGTGCATGTTATTGCAAAAGTTCAATGATAAGATGTATGTGTTGAATCCAATTTGTCTTATAGCCCTGAATGCAATAATATTAGTAACATATTCCTATAAACAGTGTAATAATTACACTGTAATTGATCGCGAATACCATTTTTTAGAGAAATAATCACCATTACCTAATCATGTTATGATTAAATAACGCGCGCGCAAAGCGAACCTAAGTGTATGTGCTTCCGTATCATAAAATTATGAATTTAAATATATGAAATATAAAAATATGCGCTTCGCATTTATTCATCTGTGTAGTGTATTAGAATTATATAATTAAAACACCCTAGTGGATAGCGTATTTAGTGGAATGCGCACGTTGTTATTAAAATAGAATAATGTTAAAAAAACTCTACAGTGATTAACTGATTTTTCTCGCACCCCCAATCGGAGAGCGCTGTTGTAAATGAAGCATTTAAACGATGTAATTTCAATCACAACCCACACACTAATAGAGACGTTTATTTCTACAAATTAAAATGTCCTTCGTCGCGCAAATACTCTCCCAAGTCAGATTGGTGTAGACAGATGGTCTGACCAGGTTGAGCATTGTTGATCTGATCGCTAGATTTCGCAGATATCCCAAAGCCCTAAAAGTCATAATGAACATTTGATTGTGGCCAACACTCATACCAAAGGTAGGTCATTTTTATTTACAACAATAACACCATTATATTGCGCACTGAATTCATCGGAGACTTTGAGCAAACCAGACTTGGCAACATTATGCCCATAGAGAAATTGCTGCTCAGCATTGGGTTTCACGTAGAATTTGTGCTGCATACAAACAGTGATGAGTACACGGCACAGCTATTGAAGAGTTACTTTTCCCAGTGAAGAAATCAGATCTAGTGATGTGACGTGCAGTAGAAATTGTCTTCCTTTGGTGAAACGACCAATACATGTGCCAACCGAGTAGAGTTGATCACGACCAAATTTGACAGCGAATTTCACCAAATCTTCTCTGTATAATAACAATCTTCAATTAGTCGACCATACCAACTCAAACTTACCGCACATAGAATACTCTATTTCGATGGAATCTAAAGCAGTACAGCGTTCCATCCGACCGTTTCAATAGGTATTGTACGTTTTCACTGACACTACATGGAGTTAGTTACGAGAAACCCCTTTCAGGTTACTAGTTGGACAATTTTTTTAGCACAGCCTCCAATTCAGTATCTTTTAGCGGCCTCATATTGGTCTCCAATCACTTCGTCGATGGTCGGGCTATATTCGTAGCCTCCACTTCATTATTTGCAGATGAATGCGCATTTTATACCCAATATAGAGGTTGAATTGCTATCATCGACCTGCGATATATATAAAAAGGGGTGCATGTGTGTGTTTAGAAAAGCACGCATGGTAGAACAAATTTTTCCTCACACACACTTTACAACACTACTGATACCATTACAACCTAGATAAAATTTGTTTATTTTGTTAGATTTATTTAATACTTGTTAGTAGGCTTAAATACAATAGTTTTTAGTTGATTTTCAAAATTATAATCCGATTAGTAAGTCATCTAATCAGATTATAATAGAACACAGCTGTTTTTTCCTAATTTACGCAAATATAGTTTGCTTTATAGTTATACTATTAAACCCTATACCTATTAGCATTGATCCAACCATTTTTTATTTCCAATATGTAATTTATTTTCTTGTGTGAGAGTGTTCATGGTTATTATAAGCGCTTGGTGGAACTTTTGCTTACTGTAGCCCACATTTTACAATACCAAAATATATTTTGAGTTCCTAAAATCCAGCATCCTTCTTTATAATATTCGTTGTTAACTTTAAGATATAATATCGGCCCGGGGATCAACCCATCTAACTAAATCTTAGTGATCTACTTCAAGATTTATATTCCAACGTGCTGAAATATTTTTTGTATAAAATAAATTATTAATTGATTGAATAATCCTTTATTATGTTAAACTTAACATTAACCTATTGTATAATTATTATAGATCAATTCGCTTCGTTTACTCGATTAAAATCAATCAACAAATTCATTAGCTTTATTAAAGACGGTTATTTTCACTATTTTACGTATTTTCAAATTAGGTTATTAGTATAACAATTTTCTCAACAACTAAGCTAATACATAGTTTGTCAAATAGTGATGTACATCATTGAATTAGTAAAATGTACAGTAAACTTTGCCAGTTATGGATAACGCTATACCATTTGTTGAAAAATTATATGTGCAAAAATTAAATCCAAGGTAATAAAACACTTCAATGGAACTTTCGCTTAAAAAATAATAAGTAACGCTGTGCTTTAGCGCTAGTAATCGATATTTATCTCTAAAAAAACTCATTCAATTCTATCATCGTTTTCAATATGGGGTCATTTATTCATAACACTTTGCTCTAGAGTGAATGTTGAAGCCATTTTATTTTCAAATTTGTTGATACCAATCTAATGTATGAGTTTGACTTAATCATGACCTGTTACAGTGTTAATCTCTAGTCATTATAGTGCTTCTGCTATCAGATTAAGTGTAGACAAGAAGTGACTAAATGCCCCCTTTACTAGCATTGGTGAATAGTACGAAACCTTGGCGCCGGATGTCTGATAATTTTCTGTTTGTTGTTCACTTTTTCACTTGTTATTGGCGTAAATATATATTTTATGTTGAATGTATATATGTATAAAAGAATTATGGGTATCACGTATAAACACATGGCATATTTATGTTAAGCGTAATGTTATGAAAGGTCGGACCATGTTCAATTCTAAAGTAACATCTTATTTTTAGTTAACAACTCAAATAATTAATAGTTGAAATAGTTGAAAAATATAAGTATTATGACTACTATTTTAGCTTTTCAATGGAGTAGAAGGATTGTCGTAAGCTCATTAGAGGTTTACCTGCTAAGTGTGACAACTAGCACACAGCTGATTGAGTCGACTAGTTCACTTATCTAAATAACTATTGCTGGCATGGGGAAAATGACAAATGACTGGCCAATTTTTATGGCGTTGTTATTGCTGGGAGTGGTATTCAATGGGTTAGTTGTGTTTTACCTGATAAAAACGGATTGTGTGATTGACTCTTGGAATCAACTATACAATTTTGTCCCATTCTATCTGGTAGTGTCACTATTTCTGTGGGGAGAACGGAAAAACTACAAACTAACCCACAGTCAACTCGCCGAACACACAACAAACCCACCACCAATCGAAGGGTCCATGTCGTTACTCTCTCGATCCAAAAGAGAGCCTGTGTTGGTGTTCATTAGTTTGATCTATTTGTATTCGATGATTTTTCAGGATGTAATTCACGCGATCAAAGACGTAACGACCGTACTATGGTCAACGTTGGCTTTTGATGCTAGTCATTCGCATGGAAGAATGGCGTTGGTTGATTTGGGTTGGATAGTGTTTGTACTGGTCTCATTGACCATAACATTTTGGGGGATGACAAAACCCAAAACTTTGGCAGTACTGAACGGCATGGGAGATCGGGCACGTAAGTCGTTGTAATTATATGTTGACTTTGATGTTGTTTCGAAGATTTCCTAAGCTGCGGTAGCCTACTTTCAACGCGTTCCATCCACATTGAAGGAAGTAGACTGAGTGTTGAAAGTGTCTCTATTCATCTCTATCGAAATATGCTCAAAAGTACCATATCTCTAATAACTCTACTCATCTCGCACGATGAGACTACCAGAAAAAACCACTACGATACGGTGATAGAAAACGTTGGCGTAATTCTTGCGTCTCTTTTTGTGCTGGCAATGAGTATTTCGGTGTTGAAAGCAACGCTTAATAGAATCATTCTGGCTACTGATGAAGATCACACGGCAGAAACCATTACTTCCCACTTGGAACGTATGAACATCGATGGTGTGAAAGATGTGCTTGATACCAAAGTGGTCAAACTTGAAAATGGTTTATACTGGGGTATCACTTGATCTCTTATTTTTGCCACATTGAAAATTGATAAAAATTCCAACTTAGCTAACCTGCATGTTAAATTCACAAGTATGGAGAGCTTTTTCGACGCCAGGGCGAGTATCGATAACTTTTTCCATGCCAACAAAATGCTACTTTATCTACAACCCTACTTTTAACATTTGTCGTCAAGTGTACATAGTGACTATTCGCTGTGGTAGATATATAATGTGTTTATGATAGCTATAAATATATACATGTGTTTTTCCTATCTACTTTGTTGTCTCATAAAAATTAGATTAATCTGCATCACTTGTGAAGTGTGGACATAATAAGCCATTTAAATACTTATTTCCGATTATTACAAAAGTTTGTTAAGTGTAGTTATTTCAAAACAATAAATTAACGGTGGGGTTTAACGGTAAGTGCCGTTTATTTGATAAACAACTATTTGAGTTTTCAAATTTTAAACATTTGTACCATTTTGATTTTATTATGCAGTTAAATTGTAATAAACATTGTGAAATAGAACAATAAAATTTTAACATATATTAAATGAATTTTTATTTATTGTCGTATCTAATGATGTATTACAGACTAGCGCCAAAACCCAGCTTTGCTTATTATTTTTTAAGTGAAAGTTTCATTAAAGTGTTGTATTACGTTGGAATGAATTATTTGACTTATTATGTTCAACAAATAATATAAAATAATTATTAATTTGCTAAGTTTAGTGATCATTTCGCTAATTAAGTGGCTACTATTTGTTATGATAAAACTTTATCCGTTTTAAATAATTACATATTGTTCTAAAAATAAAAATAGCATAATTTTCTTTTATTTATTATAATTGGCCATTTTAGAGTATTAGTTCATTTAAAACGAATTCACAAGTCAAAATTATTTGCTTTATGAGCATGATTAGTTTCCACTAGGAATTTTTTTATCCCAGAATGAAAAAGTTAAATTTATGCTTTATGCGCCATTCATTTTTACAAGAAACAAAAGTATAGTCGATATTTGATGACATTATATTTTTCGATTAATTGTTGATTTTTTCTTCCATCTACCTGCATCCAAAGGAAGTTCACTATATGAATCAGACGTGCATGTTAGATGTGTTTAATGGGGGCATAGATACTATTCGCTTTCGTTGACGAATGGAGGCAGTAACCCATCAATTTCAGTTTGAACTCTCAGTGGGTGGAGATTGTCGATAGATTCATAGTATTTCTCATCACTAATTGAGTCATCGTAGCCGTTTTCGATTGGTCCCTTTTGGGCCGGAATAGTGCCCTTGATATGGTCGTTATCTAAGTTCAAATTCAACTCATTTCTACAACGACGGAGTTACGCATTTCCACTAAACTGGCATTACTGAGGTAGTTTGAGGAAGTTATGAGCATTGACAGAATCATCATGGCTACCGTATCAATTGCGGCCAACACTTGTACAACAAAGTACACAGTGTAGAAGATGGGCAGTTGGAAATCACTCAGTTCAAACAGTGCTATCAAGATATCCCCAGAAGTGATCAGTAGGACTCGCAATATTTCAACAAGCACAAGAATGTTGTTTGTAAAAATGTGGTACCAGATGTTGTTGAATTGGTTGATAAATTCGGAAAACGTTTCTATTTTCCATTCGTTCATGAAGTAACGACAAATCCAACAGAACCCCATAAAATATGCCACCATTACAAATAGACTCACTGCTATGAGACTGTAACAGCTAAACCAAGAGTTTAGTTTCAATTTGAAATTGTGTAAAATTACAAGTAGTATTGGACGATTGTTTTTGAGGCGACAATGTCGTCAGTGTAGTTTCCATGGAATTTCAAGGTCAAGGCATTCAAACCGAAAAATAGACCCGTCATTGCAAACGCATGGAGCACTACGGCAGTAGTGACAAGTAGTTTTATAGAGAGTGCATTGCGATATTTTATCAGTGTGATTCTTGCCAGTGAAAACAGTATACGAGGCCAACCTCCTAGCAGTACCGAGCATATTAGGCAGTGTTGGACCGATATAATGTGATGATAGAACAATAGTTGAGTTGTGAAAAAGCCACCCCAACACACCATCTCATAATGCGTGAAAACTGTATTGATGTAGTCACTTCTACATGTCAGTTTAGCACAAATAATGTCGTGGTGGTAATCACCTCAGTGTCAGAATAGCTATGACAACAGCTACCACCAAAAGCGCCAATACAATTCCACTGATATAAGTGAATGGTTTATATAAGTTTGAGTTTTGACAAAAAACTGTTTCATTTATATTGTTAAACTATTACATAATTATAGAGATAACCCAATTGCTATTACCATCACAAATTTCACATGATAAAATGAACCTTTGGTGAAACTTTTAAAACAATCACATTCAAAGGTTTGAGTGAACGTATTTAGAGTGCTGTTGCAGTGAATAATGGGTCGATTGGAATGGCCTTCAAAATCTTTCAATACTCTATTAGTATAAACCAAGAAAATATCATACACAGGTCGAGAATGTCGTCACTTGAAAGACAGGCGAAATTCGTAAATTTCTACAAATGTGACATTTAGCTCCATTTATTTGACGGTTTATTTGTGTAGTACTTTATCCAATTGAAAGGTTAAAGTTGCAGTAAGATTTGTTGTTATAAAATTTTGAACTCTTGGAGCGTTGGACTCACTGTAGAATGATTGAGAGCATTGGTGCCTGTTTTCCGCTGGAACTCCATGGAAATACATGTAGTAATCGTTCAAGTAGTCTTCAACATTGGTGAAATCTTTGCTGCACAATTCTTCAAGTATTTTTTGGACACTCAGCGAGCTCATTTGAGAGTTGTTTAAGGGTGGTTTTGAGTTTGAACAATTAAGCAATATCCCGGGAATAATTGTAGAGGGCTTCAAGCCAGCATACTCATAGATTTCACTTGAAAGGTTGGTCAGTGAAATGAACTACTGTTCAACAACGTACTTTATGTTTACCGAAAAATATTCCAATATATATTTTATTGAGGAATAATCCAAATGGTTAAACATCCGTTCAATGACTTCCAGTAAAATATGACTCTACAAGGGGTTATTTCATGTGATGCAAAAAATGTACTTTCTTTTGAAGGTGTGGCGTCCTTATGGCGAATATGTGATCAATAACAACAATATACAAATGGGGATCACTCAATGAACAACATGAAATGGATTGCAGAATTAAATCCGTTTCCAACTGATTATTGCTCGTAAAAGTTAAATCACAGTAACAATTTCTGTTGAATTCGCCATTGGATACGACGGCATTTTTAACATGGAATGGGTAGCTTGAAATGGATTTGGCAGTAGGTTTTTTTGAGTTAACCACTAATACAACCCATTTGAATAACACTACCCATTCAGTTTCGTTGCTAATGTCAACAATATCGCCTAGCTTGATTGGTATTTCGTGTCTCACGAATTTATTCACTTTTTGGTGGTACCATGTGTCTTGCGAAGACACATACACACCAATGCTTTCCAAGAGATAACTGGAAGAGGGTCCATTTTTTAGTTGTAGACGGTCGTCTTTATCCACGTAAAGTTCAGGTATGATATCGGCTCCATGAGCAACTCCTTAGAAAAATTCACGTCAGTAAACATCGGCGATGTATGCGTTATGATACCGCGAATGTCGATGGCAACAAAGAGAGCGGTTTTCGCCCGGGAAAAATTGTGGGTATGACTCAATAGAAATAAGTAGTTTACAGGGAGTTTCAAGTTTTCGGTGTAAACGAAATTTGAGTAATCAAAGATACACCCTGTAGCATTATTATTGTTATTAATATTTGTAATGGTCAGCATGTCAAATAAGCCATTTGGTACAGGGGAACTACGCCACTGTTCAAGCGGCTTTTGTGTGTAGTTATCAGAGCTAAATTGATAGTTGACGATTGAATTGTAGGATCCATTTTCAAATTTCAAAAATTCAAACACTGAAAGTTTTTCTTCCTTTCTGACGAAAATCTCAGTGTAACCGATTTGAGAGTTGGCTGATGAACTCTCGTACATCTGTGGTTGGGTGTTTTCTTCGCTCAAAACCACTACATCACTGCACAGAGGAACGCCCCAAACATTCAACAGATACACTTCAAATGTGACAAAAGTAACATTGGTCAGATTGAAAGAAGATAAAGGTAGATGAAAAACTTTTGTACTTATCGCACTATTGTTTTCCGTCTACTTGGACTTTAGATCGTACGGTCTACACATGCTACATTTACTTTCAATCGGTAGGGCGAATATTTGTTTAGGAAAATATCGTGAAAACTCCATTTTATGAAAGGCTGGCGTAAGACGACTTTTTTCGACGTGAGCACACATGAAATAGATGCATTGTTGTGGTTGCACTCTGCTTTACTAGATAAAATTATATTGGGTCCAGAAATGTGCTATAACATACCAAATTTCTGGATACACCCTAGTGTTGTAGGTGACAACACGTTGGATATTTGAGTAGACATCATCGTTGGCTTCAATATGCAGCACCAACTTTTGAACTATTACTCCGACGGGTAAACTAATAGAATGGACGACAATTTCTTTTCTGTTATGGGAGTAGGTGTGCAATTTCACTGAAATCTACAACAACCTACACACGAACAAACTCAAATCGTCTCACATGTTTGTAGTAATTGAGTTGGTTCTTGGAGTGTAGTTCGCAACTAGTCTCCACATTGAACACGGTGTAAGAGGACGGATTGGTTTTGGCAAGTCCTTCAATTTCAATGTACACATTTGCACATTGGAATGTTTGAGTTTGGTAAAATTCATACTTGAGAAAAGTCGTCACAAAATGTTGCACGACAAAAACGATTACCACGTAGGAATAACGATTGTTCAGGTCATTCACCCAGAATTCCTTGAAATGTCGAGTCGACGCATAATCTAGCAATCGCACAATAATACCTTCAAACTTGGTTGCAAATATTACCTATCACTAGTGGACATCCGTAAATTTGCGTCTGCAAACAAAAGATTTCCTTATTTTTCACTATGTGAACGCGTAGAAATTCTGCCAGCACATATTTTTCCAAGTGAACATTAAATGTGGTTTTATTGGTGTAGTTGCTGTTCATAGGCTCAAGAGAAAATAATTTAGCATTGGTGTTATCGCTCTAAATAAACTGGTCATCACGTTGCCACACTACTAGCACAAATACCAACGAATAATTGGTCCACTTAACCCCATCGTAGGAATAACTCAGAAACACCTGTCTTTTCAATTTATGAATAGGTTTGAACACATCAAAGATGATAATTTTATTTATTTGGAAAATCGAGTCAAATTTAAATTCCACCCAAGGAAGTTCATCGTTTTGAGACGGACACCACCCAGAGGTGGACAGTTTCGAGTCTCTAAACACACATTAACACTCTATCGCTAATGAAATTTGGCACAATTGGTCAAAGTCAAGCGCTCTGTGATGACCAAATTCCACTTCACACGAGCTTGCGGTGGTTGTAATGGCGGAGGTGTGAATCGATTCCAGTCGACATTCATCAAATTGCTCTATTGAACTCTACTCCACTCTCCACGAAGCAATAACTACCGTCAACATATCCAAACAACTGTATATGTTGCATAAACTGTTGATTATTGGTGATGCAAACGGATTTTTGGCCAATAGTCTCAATGCTAACTTTAACGAATGAAGCCAAATGATGCAGTCCCTAAAAGTTTGATTGCATTATCACTGCAAGTCAATTATTTAAGTAAAGCAGTTGAACAATGTGTACTCGCAACGCGACACCTTCACTACAATTGTAAACAGTTATCCAGCACTCCTTGTTCATTGAAGTTTCTATAGTTTTAATTGTACAAGCATTGGGCGGCGAATTGAGCGAAATCTCGGACAGCAGAAGGCCACTTTTTAAAAGTCGGATGTTGACAACATGGAGGTTTCTATAATTCGCACGTCGTTACCAAAGAAAAACCTCCATCAAGATTACTGTGCACTGTTATTTTCAACTGCGACTTTGTCCACCAAGTAATCTTCGCCCAAATTGAATCCTTCTATTCGACCAGTTTAGAACTAACAACAACAATGTAAAATAATAACGTTTCACTCTTAAATTTTCTGCCCCGCCAGCAATCACTAGTACGCACAAAAGCACACATTTTACGCGTGAAATACTCATTTTTCAATTGCACTGCACAATCAGGCGATTGCTGTTGTCACACAATGTTGGGGGTGGGCAAGGCGGCAAACACGATATACTTGAAAAGCAAAACACAAATTAACACTCAATTCCCTTGGTAATCACACAATAACGCAGAAAATGTAAAACTTGACTTTAGACACATTCAACTCGAATAAATATTGAGTTAAGTGTGTTTTCGAACAAATTTAAAACATTAATTATATGCGCCTGTTTATAAAATTATCTATGCACAGGTGGTATTAGTTTTAACATACCTTGCAAATTGTCGAATAGCGCTAGACATGGGTTCACTCAAACGAATCCCACGCCATTATCTTAGTTGTTCCATAATAATAATAAAAGTTCATTCCCTCGGGGAGTTCATTAACAGTCTATTATTCACTGAGGTATTAGTGAAAAATTAGTAGTCAACAAAATTTATGGGCTTCCAAATTTTTAACCTGCATACCAACGTTTAAGAGTTCACAAAAGGAAACACTCGGGCCCTTTTGATAGTTCCAAAACTTGTTTGTTATTTGCACGCATGCGTCCGCACGATATTTAAATGTATTGCATTAGAGCAACCCTCAACCGAATCCGGATTCCACTCCAAATAAGAACACACTCGCAAACTATTGTGGTTGACGAAAAGTATGAAGACGAAGGGAACCACAATTTCGCGCTGAAGCCACACGAATCAACAAGAGACAAGCGAGCGCGTCTGCTGTATCAGAGCAGGAAGCGTGGCATGCTGGAGAACGGACTGTTGTTGTCGCTGTTCGCAGGCAAACATTTGAGTGGCCTCACTAGAGATCAGTTGGACCAGTACGATTTTCTGATCAACCGTCCGAGCAACGACTGGGAATTGTTCTATTGGATTACCGAGCAAAAAGCTGTGCCAGACATTTACAAAAACGATATTTTTGAAAAGGTGAAGGAATTCACCAAGAATAGAGCCAAGGAACAGCGCTACTTTCAGCCCGACGTGGAAATATTCAAAGAGTGATCCACGAACTGTTGATTTTTAGCATGTTTTCTTTATTTCCTTTTGTCACAATGTATGCTCATTATTATTGGCAAATAAGTACGCGACTTTTCATGCCAAACACTGTTCGTCAGTCTCAATGTGTGGATTAACATTTTAATCCCATCCAAGTTTCGCCTATATTTAATTATTTGTGGCCCATCGCTATTGCTTTTAGGGGCACAAATAATTAAATATGACAGATTCTGAAATCTAAACTCTGTAGCCGTTCTATAATAGGCGGTGATGGGTAAAAATTACGTTCGCGCAAGCGTATACACCCATTGAGATTAATCCTTTTTCAAAAACGTGTCCGCAATAGTTCAGTAGTGCCGAAAAATATTGTTTACTATTTTAATAGCTTTTAACCGAAGGATTTTGAATTCAGTTATACTTTGAATTTATAATATTTGGAGGTTAGTATTCGATTATTGAAGCTTATGAGCGCTAATCGTAACCGAGATTGTGTAGGATCTCCGCGAATAATACTATTATTACTTTTTAATACAGTTGTGTCACTTAAATTGTTTACTGTTTGGCGTACGCTTTAATTGTTATAAGCACTGTGCATTCCCTCTCTCTGTAATAACAAGCGTGCCAATGTTCAGTTGATTAGAGGGTGTTTAAATAAATTGTAGTTATAACGTGAATTATAATAACCAATTAATTTTGGAGATTACCTCAATGTAAAGTGAAAATATATGATAGTTAAGAACGATAAATTTTCGTCGAGTTACACCTTTGCATCCACTCAACTCAGCAATGTCGACGACCACACTCATTGCGTGTATGCTTTTCCTGAGCATTGAAACAACTCCGCCGGGCACCTCCCAATACTTCAAAAATATCAATTTGATATGGAACATTAACTCCACGAAAATCGCTCCAAAATATGGCCATACTTTGCTCGGTTACAAAATCAAGCCAGTGTCCAACGAACGGTAAAAACATTGACTTTACTTATGAATTCACGCGCGGTAAAGATTTATTGTTTCAGCGCCTCTATCATCAATTGGTTTGAGATCGGAGCAATATGGAGAAGCTCCTTCAGGTGAAGTTTTCATGTGTAACATTCCAAACACCAACACTCGTATGGGCAAATGTGACGAGATAAACATCCTCTCCAGTGATACCAGTAAGTGCACGTAGACGCGAGTACTTGATTGACAACAAATGTTCCTATTTAGTCCAACTAAATTCGCTATTGCTGGGCACCAACTTGGAGAAAGTGGCCGAGGATTCATTTATTGTAAGTTACGTTGATTTGTCATATTTTTAAGCCAGGTCGACGACTTAGGTTTGTGCTCCCAATCACAAGCTCATGACAGTTAATAACACACCTTATTGTTATGTGTACAACAGCACAAGCAATCATGTCGCACCATTTTCTAGTGAGCAGCTATGCATATCTATTAATGGGTAAATTGTTGTCCAGATGTTTCAATGTTTTTCAATAACACTGGAATCGTCTCCTATTCTAATGGTGATGGGAGTGTGGTGTTTGGTGTTTTGCATGACACGTATTTTACCATGAAACTTGCCGAGGGGTTGATTTTTACGTAGGGAACAAGCGCAATTTTACATATATATTAGTCTTCTCAACATATCAAATAGTCAGTACTTGAACTACTCCGATCTGTTTACCACATGTAAGTTGATTTACAAGGGTAATGTGAATAACAGTTTTCTTAGATTTCAGTTCTTTATTGATGTATAGATTGGCAACGGAGAATGAATGTGAGATTATTATTATTATGCGTATCCACACTGCAATGAGAGTGTAATTGATGTGGTAAACTTTTGTAGTGCAATTTGAATATTTTAAGAATTACTCATCTAAAACCTTTGAAGTATTTACAGTGGAGTTTTGTGGATTTAGTTTGGCTTAGATTGAACTTTATAACACACGCCATAACTATGTGGCAAAAAAAACGTTTAGTAAAAACACCACTGACGCGGTATTTGTGGATTGTTCATTATAGGTATATCGTTGTGTTAGGCATTGAAACACACTGGCTTTGGGTCACTCTTGCTAAACTATACTACTAACGTGTATCAGTCATATTGTCACGCCTTGCACACTATTATATATACTCCGTAGAAGAGCCAGCGTGTATAGCAATCCCTTCATTGCAGCTGGCAGAGGAGAGATCATGATTGTTCGCTCATTCGACAATAACACATACGCGAGTGAACCAATCTATATAGTCGGTGAACATCCATCGATCTATTTTGGATATTCCATATGCATTACGAATGTTGGAAAGTCCACATTCCATAATTGTATGTGAAATTCAGTTAGACTATTACATAACACTGTTGTGTAGGGCTTGCAGTATTAGCACCGTACGGAGGAAAGGATACGAATGGCGCTGTATCTCTATACGAAACCCACAAACTTGGACATGTGTTTGTACGTGGCTTCTCGCCAAATTTACTATCTGTGGGTCCATATTAGACAAATACAAAATAATTTCACATTAGACGATACACTTATCGGACCACTTTGATGATGTTGATGGTGTCGACTCAGTTGCTTATCACATTGTTGGAGACGTTGATTTGAATAATGACGCCATCACCGGTGAATACGTCATATGATTATTATATTCAATCGAACTTTAGATCTCTTCATATCCACCACATCGAATAATGCTCCAATCAAATCTTTAATGTAAAATGTGCCAACCTTCATTCCATCAGATTATGATAGAACTGAAAATTTGTTCAAAATCAACACCAGGACCTTTAAGATCGAAAGTGAGTGGCAAAATAAATGTGGCAAATATTTCAACACGAGTTTCGTTTGGTAACATTTTGTGAACATTCTTGTCCAAGTTAGGAAAATTGTTAGTTTGAAGATGACTCTGAATTTGAATATCAATAGTGTTTTTAACAGTGTTTGGTATCAGACCATTGAAAATTCTCAAGGTAACGGCCTTCAAAACAAAATAAATACACATTTTACTACCTTTTTGCTGTGCAAAAAGAAAAAGTTTATTCTCGTTTTTAACCATATCTAGCATTGCTTCTATAACGACACGTATGCGTGTGTGATTGATATTATTTATAGCGACAATTGGTGTCAACGTTACCTTCAAACTTCCTCCCCAATATCGCACATTTATTACTTTGATAAATGGAAACCAGGGGCTGTTATCGTCAGAATATAACTGGATTTTCAAAAGATCAAATACTAAATCCCCATTTGAAATGACGAAAATAATTTTATTCCAAATGAAGAGAGAGCAGTTGTTTCGAGTAAAATCTATCCAATTCGAGCAATACTTCAAACAAGAATCAAATATTATCTTATCAACAAGTACAGATCGCTCAATAGTTCTCAGTCAAATAGAAAGTATGCGTATCAAAAAACCTAAGGGATTTGGAGAGGTTTTTTGCGAATATTTCTATTGTCATTTAAGTATATTGCATGGTTATGACACAAAAAAACAAACTTTGCAGTAAAATATCAACTGCCGATTTGGTTACTAACAATGATTGTAGAGTTCCTCAAGTCAAACAAGGTAATATATACATCATGAAATTGCACAGTTCGATTCCTTTGGAAAAATCAAAATATACAAGGCTGTATCTTTTTAATTATTTGATCACCTATGATTCACGTCACTTTGAATTCATGTTCTGTATGGGTCAAATGTTTGAGGTACTATGCGAACAATGTTGACTTTAAAACGACTTTTTGTTCATAGAAATCAGAGGAGTCCAGGAAATCGGGTGCGTTCTTGGCTACACTTAAATTCGTGTTGGTAGTTAAACAAGTAGGTTGCGCGTGAGTGTTTGTTCTCTTGATTTGTGGTGAAATTAAGCCTAAATTCGCCTGTTTCCTGCGTACAATAACGAACCATACTGGGGACGGTCAGTCGATTTCACTTAAAATGTAAGCTGTCATCACAATCGTTGTGCAACTCACGTTTCCTCGTCTAGACATGCCATGAATGGAACTGAGAAATTTCTTCTGGTAGACAGAGTTTTTCAAATGAAAAAGTCCTCCAGCAGTGTTTCTTCACTAACTGGGTATAAATTATAATATATACAATAAAAATTAATTTCCCTTATTAATTAGGTCAAGTCTAACACCTGTTGTCCATATTTACAGTTATATATTTACCTATGTAGATATATCAAACAAAATAAGCGTAATATAAATTCGTGAAGTCAGTAGAATTATTGCTGATTTTCCACTAAAGGTGAAAATAATGGGGGGTGCGGAAAATTATGGCATGACTGTTCGCACCAAAATATCAACTGATTTTAACGATAAACTCGCTTACATCACCTTCTATACGGTAGAATGCATGTGTTCAGTAATCACAATTGTTTTTAGTGTCCTGGTAAATCCAAGGAACTACTGAATAAGTGTAAATATCGCAAATGTACAAGAGTCGCGGTTTTCTCCTGCGACCTTCCAAATAGTAACGAGACAAAAACCCATCACATCTATTTTTCTGTTATCCTTGAAGAAAATGCGAAACACCTAGTTGTAGGCCTTTAATTTTATTGTTGAATTTAATAGTTGTGATTAGAAGACTGGAAACACGTCTGTAATCAACGTGACGTCAGAACTTTTCCAGAGTAAAGCAATGAACTATTCGATAGACACATATTCGGTAAAGTTTTAAGATGTCGCACGTTTAATTGAAGCATACAAATAGTACTCTATTAGTCTCGTCAAATTTGCAAAGCAACAGTTGGAAGGTTGGATGATTGCGGTCACATGTGTCTCTGCGGTGTTATTTGCCATAGCTGTTGCCATTATACCATATGTGGTAATTTAACTCAAAAACGTAATTTGTGAATTTTTTAGGCTATTTTGAGCAAAGATTGCAACAGAATCAGTGATTCGAGCAACTCAAGTATATGTGACCTAGTCGTTGATCCAGCAGGAGTGAGTTCTCAGCTTGCTATAAATGAGGTAGACTCGCCTGAACTTTAGTCTACATCATATTTCACCACATTCGTCGCACTTATAATAAGTTTCACCTTGTATTTTCAGTGTGCATTAATAAACTACAATTGATACGCGAAAAAATGTTCGATTTTTCGTACAATACTAAAAATAGGGTGTCTGGACGTTCGCACATGACGAGCGTCCAGCGATAATACCATTAACTTCTCAGTTAAGTTAATAGAGTGCCATGATAACTCAGCATTTGTTAATTCGCTCTAGAAAGACTACGGGTCATATCGTTGAGTTCCAGAAATGATCTAACATTGAGATTTTGTGTGCGTAGAAATTTTCGAGTCGGTGTGTAGGATTGATTATATGCCAAAAAATATTGTACACTAGTTGCATTACACAACTTGGATTGAATTATCAGTTAAACTTCAGACTTTTCACCTGCCTGCATTGTTTATTACTATTTTTAATTCTTGTTTATTGATTCAAATTCGTTTACTCCGATGAATAACAATTTTTATTACATTTCTTTATTATGGAATAGAGTTTAAACTAATTTAATCAATGGCCAATTTTTACAATAAAGTGACTGAGTTGTATATGAACTAGCGTTCAAACACCATCCCTAACCGACAATCTTCATAAATGCTTATATGCACATTTATTTATGGGGTTTACGGTGAATAATAACATTCCACTAAAAAATTAAAACCTTTGACTTTTACTCGTGTAACAAGGATAGGTTTCCGTAGCCGATACCTATATATAGCTTCTATAAATAGAGTCCTCCTCTGACCGTGTTTGTGCGTATGCACAAGTAGGCACATCGGGAAAGTTTTCTCCTTATGCAATCACAGTTCAGCGCTACTTATATACCGTTAACCTAGATGAAATTGGTTCGTTCGACAATATTCAACTAAATGCTTATCACTGCGTTTTAACGCATTCGTTTTTGGTTGATTTTCGAACGTGTAATCCGATTAGCAAACTTTCTAATCGGATTATAGCAGAAAATAGTTGTTCCCCTGATTTACGCGAACCTAATTAGCTCTATACTTATAATATTAAACTATGTAACAATTAACATCAAACGATGCGTTTTCTAATTAAATGCGTTCAGGTTTTTAGGGTGTGAGTGTGTGTTCATGGTAATGGCCAATTGCTTGGTGGGTTTTTACTTATTGCCGTTCAAACTGTACAGCACTGATGTGAATTTAAAGTTCAGAAAACGTGAATTCTTCTCTATAACAGTCACTGTTAAATTCAAGACTTTAATTTGAGCCAATGATCAACCCAGTTAACTAAACTCTAATGATCTAGTTCAAGATTTATATTCCGACATGTTGATTTAGTTGTTAGTATCAAATAAATGGATAATAAGTGACTAATTCTTTATTAGATTAAACTTAACATTAACCTATTGTATAAATGTCAATGCTCAATTCGCTTCTTTTGAACTCAATTAAAATCACTGAAACAATTCATTCGCCTTATTAATGAAGAATTATTTTAAGTATCTTTGCATTAAGTTACTAGTATAACAAACTTTCGCAATAACAAAGCTAATAAACGGGTTTTCATAGCGTGATATAAATCATGGAATTGGCGAAATGTGCATTAACCTTTACATTTTAAAAATTGTGTTATATTTCGTTTTAAGAAATTCGACGTAAACCATAATATATGTATAAACTGTATATTTTAAAACCTTCAAAGCAACGCCGAATTCAGTGTTAGTCCTAAATAATTTTAATCGGCATTCTTAAGAAAAACTTCGTAATGTTCCACCAACTATTTAAACACTACTGATTGACTATTAAATTCACAACGATGAAATATAACCAGGTGTTAATGAGTTTGAAGACATACTATTGTAGATATCTGAAACTTTATATAAAGGTACAGAATATAAATCTTTTCGAGATTTTATGAGTCAATTACATTACTTGAAGCTTAATAAACTCGATATTACCCAAATGAAAAAAAGAATATTATGCTGTACTACTGTGAGCCCGCAATATAACACCTAGATTTGCTAAATAATATGCTTTACAGTTTTGACGAGAGCTTCAAAATGCATCCATTACTCAGTGATAGATTCCACCATCGCACTCAATCGAAATTGGTCCGATTGTGCGAATAATCGATACATTATATACGGTCCGTCTCCAAATTTTAGCGTAAGAAATGTTTAATCATTAACCAATCGTTTTATATTATTTTACAAAATAAATCAATTGGAAACTGTGGGGATTTTTACCTCCAAACGTCCTAAAATGGTCGTTTTGTCGTTGTAGAGGGGTGAACCTGGTTATTTGAATTTCCTTGGGGAAGAAAATGATAAAATTTGATTACTACAAACTGTGTTGATCGTATGGTTTAAATATGATTGGGTTTGTTGTTGACAAACTACACACGCAATTTAATGCATACGGCAACTTTGTAGAGTATATCAATCTTGTTGATGAGATTTAAAAATCGCCAGGACAATAAACTGCGGTGCACGCGTATTCGAAGTCCTATCATCATCAAGGCACTTTCCGACAACCATCCCTCCTCCGTTGAGCACTGGCAAGTAAATGCATTGGGCTAGTGCGCTCAGAAAACCACCATTCAATAGCATGTAATCGAAAATGTCGAATAATATTGAAAAGAATGTTAAAACGTAATATTCAATGGTTAAAGTTGGGTAAAAACGTATATCATATCTACAAATCCGAATAATTATAAATTTGATTTGGTAAACGGCATTTTGAAAAGAGCAGTGGATTTTGTTGGCAGCCCAACGTCGAGATCAACCAATACATATCTATATGTGCAAGAGGGGTCTACGGTCTCATCTTTTGTAATGTTGACATTGCTTTGATGAGTGTAGCGTTTTCTTTTTGCAATCGTTTGTTTTCATCTAGCACAGTTCGGAGTGTGGTGTCAGTTGTGCTATTAGTTCCATCGGATGACTTTTTGAGGGCACTAAGTTGCGATTCGAGAAGAGATATCTCCTAACATTTCCAAATAACACGCGTTTTCCACTTAACAACAAACCTTTTTGTACGATTCAACCATTTTATTTAGTTTCTTAACTTCATTCAAGGCTTCTTCAAGGGTTTTGAATGTAACCGGTACCCCTACTTCCATATGCAAATTTTGAAAACAATTAAAAATGGCTTACCGGCGGCTGTCGTCGGTCTAGGAATTTCAGCACCTGTTTGGGATTTTGCGGTTGTTGGTGGGCGAGTCGCTCCGCCACTAGATGGTGGGAGTGACACTCCTGCTGTCGTTTTAGATTTTGGCGGCAAAATCGATGACGCAGCCGCGGACTTGGGTGGCAGAATCGATGACGCAGCCGCAGACTTGGGTGGCAGAATCGATGACGCAGCCGCAGACTTGGGTGGCAAAATCGATGACGCAGCCGCAGACTTGGGTGGCAAAATGGCCGACGAAGTAGAAGTCGTACTTCTAGGTGGTAACACGAGAGCAGTTACCTTGGGAGGGAGTTTCGCCGAAGGAACGCCCACTTCTCCAGATGCACTGTTAGGTCGAGCTAAACGATGGATTGAGCATGAGTGGCAATGTTTGAACATCACTACCTTTGGTGCTTGCAGGGGTAGTAGGTGGCTTAGCGGGCGACGCATCTAAGTTGAACTCTAGCACAAATACATATCGACAAAAATACGTGATTTGGGAGTAGCAATAGGTTTGGCATTGGAAGGCAGCTCAATTAATTTCTTAAGAATGGGATTGGGGAGAGGTTTATAACTGTGAGGGAAGACTTCGGGTGAATCACCATCGTTGCTTTCGTCAGAATTGGATCTAAGTGGCCGCAGTTTAGGTCGTTTACACCCAAAAGCACCACAACTACTTTCTAGCGTAACTCAAAGAAACGTTTTTCTTTCTGATCATGACTTTGTATTTGAGAATAATGTCTTCGTCGGCGAGATCTATCGGCAACAACCCCTAGTGTTGAACAACAACAGCATCAATAAAGACCCAAGTGTGACCAACTAAAGTACAATAGTGGTTTTGGCCTGATAGTCGGCGTTATGTTCGAGGAGAAAGGCAACAGCGTCGAGTTGTTTCCAATAGACGGCCGCATGTAACGGAGTCCAACCATCGTTGTCTTTGATATTGATATCCATTTTAAGACGATCCACAAGCAATCTGTAAAGTTAGTTGGGTTGATTGAAAAAGTTGAAATTACTCCATAATGTCCATGTAACTTTTGGAGGCGGCGACATGGAGAGCTGAGGCGCCTTGAGGGTCGCGCACTTCCACAACACAACCTTTGGATATCCATTCTTTAACGTCACTCAACATTTTGTCATGTTCCAAATTCCTGGCCGAAGTCAAATTTATTTCTACATAGCAGTGAATAGAATGCGAATTGGACAAACACCGGCCTACTGTTTGTAGTGATTGATTCCATAAGAAAATCTTTGATGTCATCCTCATCGGCCAAATCAACGGCCAATTCGCCGTCAGTATTGACAGCGGAGAGGTTGGCTCCGTGGTGTACGAGAAAGCTATATGTTTATGTTGGTGATTGATCAGCCAATTCCCCACGAGGAAAAAGTTCCAAGAATTACGTTACAACTTCTAAACTAGTCGTCGACGCCGCAGCATGCAACGGAGTCCAGCCTTCGTTGTCACGGGCGTTAACGTTAGCGCCGGCTTTAATGAGAATCTCAACCAACTCGATGCTCTCATCAATACATGCCTACAGATGTGAACCAAGTGACTCAAATGGATGCACACAACACTACCAACTCACTTGATGTAACGCTGTCAACCCATCCGCGTTGCCAAAGTTGACATCTGTGCCCAGTTGCAATAGACGATCGACCTCTTCGATATCTCCGGATGACACAGCTGACAGCAACATGGAACCATTGTCAAAGGTAATTTTAAAGTGGGTGTCATCAGTTTTTTGTGGTGCTTTGGCAGTGGAACTGTTCATCCAACGCTTGATGGATTCATCCCGTTTCCCAACAGCATTCATTGTCCGTTGAGGAATGTCCATTGTGTGGTTTTTAGGCTAGGTTACACAATTCAACACAGTTAAGGCGTTAATCGTCTATTGAAATTTATTAAGTCTTCCCAGTCGTTAGTAATCCTTCAACATCGGTATCTGCTCAGGCGAATACGTACGATTTGTTTTGTCGTATGGACTAAATAAATTCGTTGGGTGGTGTAACAACACACTTTAATAAGGCTCTAGCAACCTGCTACACATTGGAAAAGTGTACACGGTCTCGTAGAGAGCGTGGTGTTATGCGCATTAAAACACGTTTTTCTTATCAACAAATATATAAAACTCGGGTTTAATCATGTGGTTTCCGTGTGCTCACTTTCAAACAGCACCAACTTTATGTATCTATCGTGTAACTAAAATCAGAGAGATTATTTCTACTCGGGTGCAATATCTAATCTGACCCATACCTGACTGGTGGTGGTATAGTTTTTACTACTATGGGTTTTTTTGCATAGTCTTTTCTGTATTACGGCAAACGTGTTAGAATTGTAGCCATGATTCTTCACTTGGTCCAATATCAGTTTGTCAGTTTCACTATAAGGTGTACATTAGGGTGCGCAAATGTGTGCACACTACCTCGTCCATACATTCGACAATAGATGAGATGGTCTTATTCGACTTATGAGATTATACATTACAGGATTTATGGGTTGAATGAAGTTGGTTGTGAGTTTATTGTGGGTTGCTGATTTGTTGTCAACATTCAGTGGGTGGTCGTCGGCGGCCGTGCAAACCGTTGCGTTCTCTGCGAAATCCAGGAATTCGTAACTGTTTGCGATGGAACTGTTGTCATTCTCTAACACTCGGTTGATGTGGTTTAGTTGGAGTTGGTCGTCACCATAAAAAGCGTTGTAATCCACGCACATGCTCTGTATATCTTCGGCTTTCTTTTTGCAGCACAATTCGCCTTTTATGAAACTTTGTATTCTATTTTATTAGCCACTGTAGCAATTTATAAATATAAATCGTTACAGTTCGAATATTGACGGCTCCAGAGGGCTTGACTTGAAGGGCAAGTCGGAAAACTTCTCCCAATCGAGTTGAACGTTAGATATCAGTTGTTCCAACTAAAAAATGCATTGGATACAGCGCGTTTGCTTAAAGTCACCGTGATAGTCTCCATTTTGGTGAGACAGTTGAGCAGTTGATTGACACTGCTTTCGTCAAAGTTTTCCTTATAATAATCGCTCAATTATAATTCAAACGCACTTTTCATAGTGAATATTATGGTGTTAATTGGATTATCCGCAATAGTGAACGAGAAAATACTTGAAGCATCTGCATATTCTTGAAATCTTGGAGGTATATCGTCCAGAAGCGAACCTATCATTATAGGCACTATTATTGAGAGTCAAAGTGGTTGTGGCGTCATTTATTTCACTTTTCCAACATTATTTTTCTTAATGTCGAAATTATGGTCACTTAGGAGTCATATTGAACGCGGCAAAAATTTGCACAAAGCGAAAGTTCGTCAAATATCACGCGCTCGCAGCGATCGTGTTTTATTAGTGATTTATAGCATTTAAAAGAACAATTTGTATTCAAATAAACACAAAAATAATTTTTTTAGGAAGTGGTTATTGGCACGGTAAAATTTAATCCTGGTCCCCCCAGTTTTACCTATATTTCATTATTTGTGGCCCATCGCTATCGCT
>JAOPJI010065328.1:0-11311 GCA_027122695.1 Merluccius productus | reverse complement strand
CCTTATTTTTTATATGATTCTTTCCCAAAAATTCCATTATTTTCTAACTGAATTGTGTGTTTTAACTTAATTTCTATGTTTAACCTGTTTTGAATGAATTGATCGTTGTGTATTATAAGTTTTGACTATATTTAGGCGCTATTGAATAAGTTTCTGCTTTCATTTTTAAAATCAACCTACTAATTGAAAAATTAATTTAATTGTAACTGGGCAACGCCAGTGATTTCGCGCTAGTATATTATATACAGGGAGATTCAACAGCAATTTTACAACGTCGAAAATGTTACCTCTTAAATTATTCGCCCAAGAGCGTTAAGTGTAAATACAAAATTGAGATTCGCACTCAACTTGAGTTGTTGTGCACAGACATACTTGGCAATGACTATGAGTAAGAGTGAAAAAAAGTTAGGCAAATTTCACCCAAATAAAAACACACGCAAGCGCAGAGCATAACATAGACAGCGAAATAAAAAAGCACACACAGTCAACCTACTCATCTAAATTCGGAGGAGCGCCCAGAATGCCCAACTGATAGCGGATCAGCAGCTCGTTTTGAAAGTCGAGTTCTTTGTCCACATGGTACACACTAAAGGCGACAATGCATAGAACGGCGAGCGGGAAAACAACTAACGTGATGAGCGGACTGAACAAAGCCACGGGGAAGAAGACGAACTTCAAGCGTCGGAAGGGAGTCCCTAGCCGAAGTGAAAAGTGTCCACACACCCATTCATTCATACGTATGTACTTCCTCGACAGCAAATTGAGAATCAAATAGATGGTGCACGCGTCTATGAAGGTCGAGCGCACTGGTTTGCTTTTCAGGGTGTCCGTGAAGTACTTCTAGATGAGTGTGGTGTGAGGCGACACTAAACCTAGTGTGTAATTGAATACGTGTCGCAGTAGCGTGCGGAAAGTGTCCGTTCGGTCCACCCAGCGGAGTTTCGTGGTGAGCAGCCCATACTCCTTTTCGTCGATGGGCACGCCGTCGACTGTCTTCACCATGTCGCGCTACGCTCGCAATGGACAGAAGGGTCGTCGGTCTAGTGTGCGCAGGCGCATTAGGTTTAAAAATTCAAATTTTGCGAGGTTTCGGTCTGAACGCTGGGTCGAAACGCAGTTAACTCATACGCCGAATAAAGCCAGAAACAAAATTCAAGTTATTTTTGCGAGTTTAAATTCACAAAGAACGTGAGTGTCGCAAAAAAACAACAACACAAACGAAGAATAATCATAGGCTAGTAGTAGACGTTAAACAGTAGGGTTTACGTATGTAAATGGAACGTTGCGCAGGGATAGACGACATTTATTCGTGTTTGATGGTGAGCCGCTTGGGACTCGCCAACGCATGCTGCGGGTTGCGTTTGGCTTTCACCGCCAGAAAGTTGTCCTTTCTGCGAACCAGCTCAATGGTTGACTCGTCCACATCTGGTGGGATGGTGACGACGCGCTTGAACGACTTGGTCTTGATCTTTTCACCCGCTGTGGTTTTCTTGTCCAGCGAATGGGAACCTTCAACCACCAAGTTTCTCTCGTGAACATTGACGTTGATCTCGCTGTCGCTGAAGCCCTGCACATCGATGACCACCTCGAAACGGTCCTTGGTGGACAAGTCTTGGTAGGGGTACCTGACGTCGACGTGCTTCTTGCCCTCGATGACAAGGACGCCGTCGGAAGTGACGTAGTGACGCAGAGTGTCCTTGAGGACGTTGGCTGGGAGGTCGAATTCGCGCGTGAACTCACTCTTGTCCGTGCCGTACTTGGTTTCGTGGAAGTGGTTGCCCGTCACCTTCAACTTGGCTCCGTCAACACGCCACTTCACATCGTCGGTGGAGTAGTTTCCTACGTACACTTTGATCACGAAAAGGTCGTCGTTTGGCGTTCCAAGGAGACTGTCGAAAAACTTGTCCTCGTACGGAGTTCTGAACGCAACGTCCAACACATCTGGAAAGTCATCCCAGTAGCTGGGGACAAAAAAGGTTTTTGATACGATTGGCCACATCTCACTCCAATTTCACCTGTTGTTCGTGCGCTCTCAACAGTGTCAATATGCAGACTTCGTAACAATTCTAGAACCTTCCACTTAATTCTCAATGAGAGGAAAAACCCCACCCAACCATCCTAATACTCCTGCGACTCGAGTCTAGGCTAGTTTAAATTTTGTTGCTAATTTCCACTGAGAGTTGCTCATTGGATCGCAGTCGTAAGATGAAAAATCGCAGTTGTTTGCAGAAGCCCAGTCAACATTCCAATTGCAGCAAATCTGACGATCTGTTTCGAAACCACGAAAATTAATTATCTATTAACGTCGGATGAAAACAACGCGTTGAAACAATCGCAAAGTTGGTAGATGACTCTGTTGGGTCATTATCAGGCCATAGCGAATGAATCGATTGGTAAGACTGTTTTTCCAGCTTTAAACTTGGGGTCCAGGTCCTTAGCGGATTAACTCGTTTTAATCTCATCCCATTGCTGAACAAGTTTTCAACAAACATTGTCCTTCGACATTTCTGATCGTTCTGGAGGTGTTTATGGTCACTTCATAATGTTTCGTTTCCATTTAGCTTAGGAAACAATAACATACTTCATAATGTTTCGTTTCCAGTTAGCTTAGGAAACAATAACATACTTCATAATGTTTTGTTTACAGTTAGCTTAGGAAAAATAACATCATCGTCGAGAAATGGTCGTTTTGTGCGTTGGTACACGATACATTCAAAGTTGTTTATCCAGCTCCTTTGAACTTTGAGTGAGCATAATAAATTCACTTGACTAGCGTGTATTTTGTAGAATTTTTAATATGAGATCTAGAAATGTGAGGAAATTAGGTAAAACAGGTATTTTCTATTATAATCCGATTAGCGAGTTAGCTAATCGGATTATATTTTTGAAAATCAAGCAAAAACTAATGCGTTTAAGCGTAGTGATAAGCAGTTGATCAAACGAAACACAATTTTAAAGTTATCTCTAGGTTTTAATTGTATTAGTAGTGTTTAACGAATAAATTGGTGGACATGCGTACTCACTGATACACACGTTACACTTATACGTCGTAGTAGTAGTAGTAGTAGAGGAAACGATGCGCGTGCAGTTAAATGCGAGATTTCAAACTGCATAAAGAAAGGGGGGAAAAGAAGATCCCAACTTTCTACTAAGAATTGTTAGCTTGCTGACGCACACTCGACAAAACACAAGTTATATACGTAAAAACTTCCCAGCTAAAAGTTACAACTAACAGGTCACATTATACAAGCTACACATTGGCGTTACGCACATCTATACAACGTTCCTCAGAATCAACGGGCGAAACATCAGGTTGGGGCAACTCCTACACAATCCAAAATATAGAAGTGAACACGCGCGTTCGAGGAAATGCCAATATGGAGGTGGTCACTGACCAAAGCAATACCTTCCACTCGAAGTGGTAGTTCTCGATCAAGTGGGCCGACAGCGGGAGACAAACCGAGCGGAAAGGGTCATAGAAAAGAGGCTGGTTGAGCTTGGCGTCCCGAGGCAATTTGAAATACTTGGCGACACTGCTGAAATCAGGACAGCCGGTTTGTAGAAAAATGGAGGCGAGATCTTTGGAGCTGGGGCAGAGCAACCAGCGACGGGCGTTTTTCTGGAGAACGCCGTAGCAATTGAGTATTTTGTGCGTGAGTAGCAATCTGGCGAAATTGTCGGCCATCTAAAAACCCAACAATTCACTAATCAATTGAACAACTCGACGAAAATACGATCGGATCGCAGTAGTAGAGGGGATTGAGAGTGTTGGAGAGCAGGAGATCTCGAAGATGGAGCGAGTTTTTGAGAAACTCCACAAACTCGTCCACATTGATGGATAGCGTCGAATTGGCGTGCCCGTTGGTGAGTTTGTGGCGCGATAAGCGGGACATTTGGTGAACGACGACGTTGGTCAGCGCTTGGAACAGTAGATAGTACAATTGGTGTCGTGCGAATCGAACGTTTTCGATATTTTTGGTAGCACTCGTTGGGCTGCTGTAGAGTGAGGAGGAATTGGTTAATGACTTGTTGTTGTCGTTCGTTTGCCCATTCGACGATTGTCGTTTGTATGTGTGCAAATAGCGGTCGATCTTAACCAAGTAGCTTTTGCACACTTTAAAAGGCAGCGCAGAACAGTGACACAAAAATCCCACGAGGAAATTGACGTAAATTTGTTGTTTGATGATGGACTTTTGGGTTGGGTCGAACACTCGTTTCCACAAATGCTTAACGAATGAGACCAAGAATCTCTAAAGTCATTTGTTCATACACGCAAGCGGACAACACTGATCAACGGTACTTTGTTGCGAGCGACGAAATAGAACCAAAAGTACTGCACAAAGAGAGTGTGGTGCGATTTGACGATGACGTCATCGAAAATCCTCACAATCACACTGGAAAACTGACTCCACTTGGAAGGGGTGACTGAGAGTTGGTTGTCGAAGTAGGTCAGTAGGCACTTGAACAGAATGTCAAACTTGTCATAGAACTCCAACTGTTCTGATTGGTCGGGAGTGAGTGTGTTTTTGGGGTGGTTCAGCAGAACGTCCACAGACACGTTCTTCTTCCGCATTGCGCACATAAACACGTACTTTTCGGCGACGAATCCGCCATCGAGTTCACAGTCGATCGACGACAACGTGGAAAATAAGGCGCACAGTATCTGCTGTCTGTAGTGGTGGGTGAGTTGGTGATGGTTATCGAGACAGTCGTAGAGATGAAGAAAATTAGAAAAATAGGCCAACAACGCAGCTGTCGCTTGATAACAATTCCACTTGCTGCACGATAGGATGTTCTTGAAGGAGGATTTCACGTTCACACTGGTTTCCATGATGGCCCTACGAACAGTCACTCAGCGAGTTAACACACGAAACTCCTCTACTTTATGGTGGCTAATCGATGTTTGCTCGCGTCACACACTAACTGCTCATCCGACTTGACACAGTTTCTCACGTCAACCACATCCTGACTGGATGTGCCGAACGACACGAACAAGCTTGTGACCAGCGGAATTGCGTATTTGGGAAACGCCATCGACACATCTACGATGTAACGGCTCAGTCGATCGCACCGATCTACACTGCTAACTCTTGGCCACTCCAATTTGGAAAGACCGTCACTAAAATTTTCAAATTCTTTCGCAGACAACTCCGTTATGTGGTTGTGCTGCTGCTGCAAGGTGTTCTCGAAGCACTCGTCGTCCTCATTGTAAATAGCCACGAACAACATTGTGATATCTTTTTCTGCCGGTGTCACATCCTTATGCAACTTGTTGTTGGGCATACTCAAGCAACGGAGAGCGTGAACAGCGAGGCCTCCGCGATCGTCTCCGATGCTTATAGTTACGCTGGATTTTGCATTATTATCGCAAACTTGTTAGACGCCATGTCTCCACGTAATTTTAAAGTGCGACTTTTATCAAAGGCCTCAGCTACCATTGTTTCTGGGGTGGGGGATACGGAGGTGGCGTGGAAGGGCACGCCACTTCGTAAGTGGATAAAGTTGTAAATACGCGTGTTAAAGTGCTATTTGAATAGCGCTCGTTGGTAGCTTAGAGAGGCGTTCATCGTGCTAATTCAATGAGTCTTTGTGGAGACTTCTAATATGTGCGTGCGCACACGTGAAACGTTTTGTTAACCTTTCTTTGGAATCATTGTAGCTTGTGCAATAGTTTCATTGTGTGGTAGTGCCGTCTGGTTAGAAATCCGAAAATTTCAGAGTTCTACTTGAAATTAAAATGCGAGCGGAAAAGCACATTAAACTTTGAGTGAATGCGCACTTCTTAATTCATTGCTTTGGAGCTTCGTTTACTACAATAATATCTTCTATGTACATAAAGGAGTAGTGTCGTGTGAGTGTCAAATTGACACTGCCAATCACCACTGGTGATTCATCAGTACGCATGTGTCAACAAATGTTCCATTACAGGAAGTGGCTACACGACGCCCACAAATCAGAATCTATTATATTAATTATTTTATTTGATGTTGACATCTTAGAAATGACGTGAATGCGCGTATCATGCGATTTTTAGTTTGATCACGGATTAATGTGCCACAATTGTAGGATTAGGGCAATGTTTGATTATTCGTCCAACATTTTTACTTACGGAATTAAAGTTGCCATAATTACACTGTGAAGAAGTGAGTGGGGAAGTATTCACTTTCGCGAACCACAATTAGCTGGAATATTTCAACGTTTTGAATATATATATAACTCTATTTAACAACTTGCTGTGTTTTTACCGTATAAACTAAAAGAAAATGATTAAAAATAAACTAGAAGAAATTGATTAAATTTTTTTATTTATTTGTTACAGGACAATGTAAATGAATTCGCGCTGGTTAATTTAATTTTTAACTCGCGAGGAGTTTGTGTAATTAGATAAAATTGACAATTGGACGTGATTGTTGTTTGTTTTTAGACCTGCATGTTTGTTGTTGTTTGTGTGAAACTGTTCACAATCTCAATTGTTAGAACTACCTTGAAAATAACTAAAAATTGACGTTTTAAGGTAAACGCGCGTATATCACGATTTTAGTGACGTGCATAAGGTTATTGGGACATAAATAAAATATGATACGTGCGTCAATAGTTTGTCATCAACAAACATTTATTTTTAAAGAGAATCAAAGACAACTAAACATTTACTGTGCATGACATTTAAGAGTTTAGAGCAGATGCGCGATTTTTACGCTTTAATGTTTAAACCATGTATTGGAAAATAAATATACCAGACATTGAGTTGTTCGTTGATAAATATTGAAATCTAAGCGATATATTGTTTGGAAACATTTAAATTTAAAAATGTGCGAGTATCGAGTGAAAATTTTTGTTTCTTCAATTCGTAATTATAGAAAAACTATTTTTTTGGTGTTCAGTTCGCCCTCGATTGACATTCCATGCTATAAACAACTGAATTAGTATAAATATTAAAAATTTATATGCAAAGGTTTTCGTTTAAGCTTTGACTCGGATGAACATTTTTCATCCAAAAAGTCTGGTTTTCCTAGTTTACGCAGTCAAATGGGGGGTTTTTATTGTGAAAAAATTTGAGAACCTTAAACCCGATTCACTCAACAATTCTATGCACCTATTTTATATATTGATGTTTCGCACTTCCTACAAAGTGAAAAAGGATACAGAAAATTAACTAACTAGTGCGCATGCGCATAGTATATTCTCGTCTTTTTCATCAAATAAAATTAAAGCACAAGTTGTAACTCGATATAAAATTTATTTGGTAATACCATTAAATCAACTATTTTAAATGAAGAGTATCATAAGAAATTGTAATACTCGAAATAACAAAGTGTTGTTATTGGTAATATTGGGCCAAATAGCTAGTTATTTCAATAAAAATTCGTTGATTACTTTCTATGTTTAAGACGTAGGGTTTTAAAAACAAATGTCCATGGAGAGATAACGATTTTGGTACCAAAAAGGAATTGTTTTCGAATTAAATGTTGAATTAAGCTCTCGATTTTATTGGTTGTGCCAAATTAAAAATTTGACTATCTAATTTAGAAACTGAAATAATTTTGACATGTCATTCTGATGCTCTTTATAAGTAAAAACTGACGCAATGAACGAGGTAAGATTTGGTAAGATTTTTTATCCAGCTGAGTTAATAATTAAAGAATATAAAAATTAAAACTTTGGTTAAACGCGATTTATCTATTCTTATAACTAATTTTGAGAATATTTAATTTTCACAAAATTGACATAGTTTTTAATCTTTCTTAGTAGAAAGAGCATGCAATTCAGAGTTAAATATTTATTATTTCTAAACAGTTGGGAGAATTAGATCTTTAAAAATATATTTGTATGTGTATTTTTGTTGCTATCGCAACCGATGATTTTTCAAATACTTGCTAAATATTCGGTTGATCGTTTTGTTAGTGATGCGATTGAATTATCGCATAAAGCTTTAATTTATTTTCATTGATTAATAAGTACCTTATTCAATGAGGCTTTGAGGCACATTCGCAATACATGTGGTTTACTATAGTCATTTGTAGCAGTGCACAAAAGAACAATTCTAAGTAGGTTAGCAATTGTTGATCCGAAAATTTTCAATAATGCATTATGGAGCTGTGTAATAATTTCAGACGAACCTTAATTTTACATAAAATGACCAATAATGAAAATTTTCAACTCAAATTGTTATTTGGTAGTTCTGTGAAAGGTAAACAGAGAGTCCGCCTAAGCTGGATAACCTATACAATAATTTATCCACCTTTTAATAAACTTTTTAAGCCTTTATGGTTCGTGACATTGATCAATTGGCTTAGTAATTTTTTTCTTTGACATGTGAGTTGGATCGATCTTTAGCAAATGAAAGTGGAACTAAATTACATTTTGTGATGATTAACAGCTTTTTAGTTTTTTCTTTAAAATTTCAGCGTTCGTGGGATATTTAGCTGTTTTAGACAAGTTATGTTTACATAGTCAGTCAAATTAAATAGTATAAAATTAATTAGAAACATTATTTGTGCAAATAGAATGTTCTAATCAAAAGATGCGATTTGTTAATAAGTCGATTATCGTATAACTAAATTTAATATTATAAATAGATAATAGTTCGCACTAAATATAGTTGATGTTTTTATATGCTCCACTTGTTTTTTGAGTTGTTAGTACAATGTAATATAGTGATGCATACCCAAAGTGAAACACCAATTCCATTGTTGACATTTTAAATGACTATGTATCTTAGAAGAGTTAAGTAATTGACCAAACTGAAGGTCAACTCATAGGTGGACTATTAAGCAGTAGTACTGTATTTAATGTGACTTAAAATGAGATTTGCACGTAGTAAAATAAGCTTTATATCCTTGTTAATTCCGTCAAAGTTTAACCACATTAGAAACCCATGTCCGAACTATATACCAAAAGAAAATTCTTATGGTAGTTTGCGTGAAATTTTTCGAATTTACTTTAGTTAGCGTGTTAGGCATCACTCTATTTTTTCTGGCATCTCTACTAGATATTTTAATGTCTATTGTGTGTGTCGAGTTCGTCGTTATGAAATCTCCTGGTTCTGGAAATGATACTGCTAATAACGTCGGTGTATTCTCTGGTATTTTTGCTGGGTGTCTCAGAGAAAACAATAAAACAAAGTGCTACTCTGAACTTGCCTATTTCAACCAAAGTTGACTTTATTTGCACTAGTGTATTTTTATGCTACCTTAGATTATTCGACTGTGTTGACTGATGGAGGACTTAGTATGTGGGTTGTTTTAACTGATTCTTTCATATGTCATAGAGAGCCTATTGAAGAAATCTGATGAGATCGTCAACAATCCTGCTACTTACAGTATTTCTAATTTTTTATTTTTATTTATTTTTCTTAGATACTATCTTAGCATCATGTATTCATCTATTTAGTAACTATTGTAATATTATTTAAACTATTTATAGACGACACCTCTTATTTTAGCATGGTTATGTGGTCTTATAAAGCATGTATTAACTTTTTCACGTTTGACTTAAACACTTCCAATTAGTCTCCCAAGCTTCACTCGTATCACTCGTATTCAAGTGGCTATTCGTGGGCTCCTATTCACTCGTTATGCTGATAATGTTAGTGTTTGTTTTTGAAGCTTTCGTGGCTGTGAAAAAACAGATTACCATCACTTTATTAGCACTCTCAAGTAATTATTTATGTTAGTTATTAAATGATTAATATATATTGTAGTCATTTCAACCTTTGGTATCTATGGCACCATAACATACTTTTTTGTGAATGATCTCGTCAAATCATCAGTAAGTAACATCCAGACAAATCATATGGTCTTTTATCTCGTGTCCTATTGGGTTATCTTTTTCGTCAAACTCATTGGAGTCACCTTACTCATATTATTCGAAAGTGTAAAGGACTACTTTGACATCTAACTATTCGTCGACTAATCACTCTAAATTAATTAAACAAGAGTATGTTTATTGATTTAGTGTTTTTGCGTGCCATAATTTCAAACTTAATTTCAATATAAATATACATTATTGAATCATGCGTAAAACTTAATTATGATTAGTACATTATATGATTGAACAGCGTGTGTAATGAGGTTTTAATATGAAATGACTCTATCGTCAACAATCTGTTTGGACACATGTATGCTGATGTAGAAAAAACGTTTATCTGTGTCGTTTTTTATTTTCACGTTTATACAACTTGAAACGTACAGTTTATGTTTATAGTAGATTAATTTTTTGAAAGTAATTGAAAAATTACTTTCTGATATGTGGTAAAAAGTGGTTCTGTATAAATAAACATGCTAAAAAAGTTAAAAAATATGTTGAAACAAATATTTGTATAGCATTTATTGATTTCCTTACTATAATTATTTTGACAATATACAGTTGTGACACCAACGAAAAACTGGTAGGAGTGCACAGTATTCTCATTAATGTTTACGATGTGGAAAGAAAATGATATTGGTTTCAGAGCGTCTTTTTCAATAAATTCTATACTAATTTTCGAAATGTAGAGAAATGTATAAGAAAGCAGTGTTAAATTTTTGAAGCAACTGACAACTCATTTACAACTCAAATGAACGGCTTACTAGACTATATAAAAAGATTATTCTTTCCATATTAATAGGTAAATATAAAACATTGTTACCACAACTGAATCAAATAATTAAAAAAAACAAAATGTAAAATTAATTAATTTATATCATTCAGTTGATTCAAGCTAGCATTATTTAATCATTTAAAATGTGCGATTAAAAGTTTATATATTTAAAATTTAATAATTTCAACTCATCACAATTTGTAAGTCATAATTTATCACTCAATAGTACATCAATTATTAGTGGGCTAAATTACACTTTACAGAGTAAATTTTTGAACGTATTATATACATTACGTTGGTCTACATTTAGGTATTGTTATGCATATAAAATAAACTAATTTCTCCTTTTAAGGTTTTCGGTAATATAAACAGTAATTATTGTGAATTTTGTATTCTAAATTTTATCTCTTCAAATTCTATAAAGCGACGTTTAAATATTTGTAGATATATATGAAAAATGAACATTATAAAATTTACAAAACAATTAATATCAGGTATAAATAATTTTTAATTTATATTCATGTTAAAGTTAAAAATTTTCCTTATATAATGTAAAAAGAGTTACTTGGTAGTGTAGTTAAATTTTAAATATAAGACGACAAGACTAAACGATACTAATAAACTAAAGTACTAATCTACTGGTTAAATAATTTTCGAGCGTAGTAAAATTTATGTTTTATAAATCGTAGGCGTGATCTTTGCTTTTCCTTCTATAAATAGCAACACCTACCA